>JAGDYQ010000238.1:1200702-1227615 GCA_021962125.1 Bulinus truncatus
TATATATATAATCTGATTAGTATATATACTAAAATGGAAAAAAATATATTTATACTAGTATGGTACAAAATATCTATAATTTACTAAAATCGTACAAATTATCTATGCTAGTATGGTACAAAATATTTATAATTAATAAAATCGTACAAATTATCTATACTGGTATAATACAAAGTATCTATGCATGCTAAAATGGTACAAATTATATATACTTGTAAGGTACACATTATCTATACTGGTATAATACACAGTATCTATACATGCTAAAATGGTACAAATTATATATACTTGTAAGGTACACATTATCTATATTAAACTGGCCATAATTAGGGTTTTTTTTATATTTTCACTCATTAATTATAAATACTCCTTTTAACCCATGCTTTTTTCAAGTGCATTAAATAAATAATAATGTTTTTGTGCATGCGCATTTCAGCTATTACTTCAATCGAATCATATCTCACTATCAATCATTGGATCGCCATTACAAAAGTTATACATATTTCTCTCTCCCCTTGGTGGTATTAACTCTACTATTGTACATCGTATTATTATATCGTCAGCTTAACTCGGGTGATCTCTGTCATAAATACGTTTCCCGCGTGCGGAAGTGAAATTACATCTCTGTTAGAGCCTGGCTCCACGCGGGAATGGTTAGTGGTCTTGTTGCTAGTGACGGCTTGATGAAGCTGGTCACGTTATGTTCATTTTTAAACCAAACGACAACAACAACAACAACAAAAAAGACGTTGCATCTACAAAAGTAATAGTTTGGTCCGTGATGGTAATGTGTAGTTATTACCAAAGAAATAAAGATGTAAATTTCATAGACACCTAAAGAAGGGGGTGGGGGGCGGCATTTTTTTTTAGAAACGCGGGCCACGTGAGGCTCTTATGTTTTACAGAAGGGCCTGACTAAGTGAAGATATTGGAATGTTTACAAACAATGATATGAAATAAACGTCATTCGTGTAAACGAGCCTATAGAAAAGAGTTGGCCGGATAGAACAACCTGACTGCGGATAGCAGTTTTAAAATGTTTGGCCTAGAGAAATGAAGTGTACTCAAACCTTGGTGAAAAAAAGTCGTACACACACACACTCACACACACACACACACACAACAAACATAGACGGCGTATAATTTACACCCAATACTTAATAATCAATCTGCTCACATACACATTCACATAATAAAACAGCATATAAAGTATGCATGCCACGTGAGCAAGACACACAACAACCACACAAAGGCTAATATTTATCCACAAATGCGATTTACAAGTCACAGTGTAACACATACTTGCCACACACACACATATTTCTCAGACGTCTATTCGCCAGACAGACATGCTATAGTCAGCCGTCTCTATGCCAGACAGACATCATATAGTCAGACGTCTATATGCGAGACATACATGATATAGTCAGACGTCTCTATGCCAGACAGACATGCTATAGTCAGACGTCTATATGCCAGACAGGCATGCTATAGTCAGACGTCTCTATGCCAGACAGGCATGCTATAGTCAGACGTCTATATGCCAGACAGACATGCTATAGTCAGACGTCTATATGCCAGACAGACATGATATAGTCAGACGTCTATATGCCAGACAGACATGCTATAGTCAGACATCATATATATATGCCAGACAGGCATGCTATAGTCAGACGTCTATATGCCAGACAGACATGCTATAGTCAGACGTCTATATGCCAGACAGACATGATATAGTCAGACGTCTATATGCCAGACAGACATGCTATAGTCAGACATCATATATATATGCCAGACAGGCATGCTATAGTCAGACGTCTCTATGCCAGACAGGCATGCTATAGTCAGACGTCTATATGCCAGACAGACATGCTATAGTCAGACGTCATCTATCTGTCCAATAGACATATCTATCAAAGCTACACTTGGAAAAAGCTCATAACTTTAAAATACCTATTTTAAAATCAAATAATCTTCATATCAGACTTGCCGATAAATTGTCTTCAAGAAATACTGTACAAGAGACGTCCAAATGACAAAGAATTTAAAAAAAAAATATTCACACAAAGAACAGCCATCATCAACCAAAACGTCCACACCAAAAAAAAAAAGTAAAAAAAAAAACTTGAAAAATTGGACATCCGTGACAGGAACGTTTCCCACAAGTAGCCTACTTCGTTTTTCGGAAAGCCCATGAGGAAAAGAAAATGTTTACGGCTCTGTAAGCACCAACCATGTATCAAAACGATGGAATGAAAGACAGATAACTTGAGATCAATGGAGACGTATCAACGTGATCGTGTAAGTAACTCATCGAAAACGTTCTGTTATCCCGGAACTGGGGGAGGAGGGTGGGAGAGGGGGGGGGGCAAGTCAGTCCCTGAAGCTGAGATGGGCAGGGGTGACGGATGGTGGATATATATATATATATATATATATATATATATAGGCCAGTGTCGTTATGTGTTGAGATGAGATTGATGTAGATACAGTTAGATAGATAGCTTGATGATAGGTAAGCAGCCAGACAGAGTAGGTTGGTAGGTAGATGGGTGGGTGGGTGGATGGAAGAATGAATGGTTGGGTAGAATGACGGATAGGTGGGTGTATGAACGGATGAGTGGGTGGGTGGGTGGATAGGTGTAATGCTGAATATATGATTAATGAATGGGTGAACGTATAGATTTATGCTGAATGGATGGGTAGGTGGAAAGCTGGATGTATGTGTGGCTGTGTGTATGAATGAATGAGTGGATGGGTGGAAAGATGGATAGATGGATGTGTGGGTGGATGGGTGGATGAATAGATGGTTGGTTGGGTGTATGAATAGATGGGTGGGTGGGTGTATGAATAGATGGTTGGTTGGGTGTATGAATAGATGGTTGGTTGGGTGTATGAATAGATGGGTGGGTGGGTGTATGAATAGATGGTTGGTTGGGTGTATGAATAGATGGGTGGGTGGGTGTATGAATAGATGGTTGGTTGGGTGTATGAATAGGTGGTTGGTTGGGTGTATGAATAGATGGGTGGGTGGGTGTATGAATAGATGGGTGGGTGGGTGGATGAATTGATGAGTGGGTGGGTGGATGAATTGATGAGTGGATGGGTGGATGAATTGATGAGTTGGTGGGTGGATGAATTGATGGGTGGGTGGGTGGGTGGATGAATGGATGGATGGGGGGTGGAATGCTGTATGTATGTGTGGCTGTGTGTATGAATTAATAAGTGGGTGGGTGGAATGATGGGTAGATGGATGGGTGTATGAACGGACGGGCGGGTTGATGGATGGGTGGAATGGTGGATGGATAGATGGACGTGCGAATTGATGGGTGGATGAAGGTATAGAATGCTGGGTGGATGTATAGATGGGTGGGTGGAAGGATGCTTGGGTGGGTTGGTGGAAGCATTTATGGCTGGATTGATGGATGGATGGGTGTGTAGATGGAAGAATTAATAGGTGCATGGATTAAGGATTGAGTGGGTGTATAGATAAAAAAAATATTGATACTTTAGGAATTTTATCTTATATATCATCGCAGTGTATGCATCCGTTGGAATTGAATGGCAGTTGTCTTCTTTATCCAAGAGTGGAACTTACTTCAGTAAATTATCTATGTGTGTTTGTAGAAAATGTTTGAATAATTTAAATGTTATATGCAGTTAACTGAACAGGAGTGCCACAAATAAAAGAAAAAAAAAACAAAGTTAATGAATGTTAACGGATTTCGAGCTCAAAAATGTAATAACTAGGTTATGTACACACAAGTAAATAAAGCAAACTATGCTTTGAAAATCTATATTAAAATGTGAATATCAACAGACATACAGTAAATGAAAGTGTATTTTTTCTGTAAAATGGAGAAATGAATATTTCATCGATTCGAAACGTCGTTCCAAAAGACTGTTCAACAATTTAACTTGGGGTTGCTTTTTGTACATCCCGTTGCTTTATGTACATTCCGCTGAATTGACCTCATGAAAGTTTGTGTTTATCATATTAAACAGTTAACAAATTCAACTCGGCATACTTTAACAGTGACAATTAAGTTTGAGTTTTAGCGTAAGTTATAAATGATATATCAATTTTACGCACAGTGTATAACTGCTTGACCTTTTGTTGATTTCACGAATGATGTTTGGTTTTTTCGCTTTCAATGTAACGTTTGCAAATGTAAACATGGACATCATCCGTTATATATGTTTTCATTTGTTGTCATGTGACATTTAAATGACACGTTGAAAGATCATTTACCCAGAAAACACTATTAAGAGGTTTCGTTGATGTTGCTTATGTTGTTGTTGCTAATGTTGTTGTTGATAATGTTGTTGATAATGTTGTTGTTGATAATTTTGTTGTTGATAATGTTGTTGTTGATAATGTTGTTGTTGATAATGTTGTTGTTGATAATGTTGTTATTGATAATGTTGTTGTTGATAATGTTGTTGTTGATAATGTTGTTGTTGCTAATGTTGTTGTTGCTAATGTTGTTGTTGATAATGTTGTTGTTGATAATGTTGTTGTTGATAATGTTGTTGTTGATAATGTTGTTGTTGTTTTTGTCTGCTTGGGGGCTGTAATTTTCCTCAATCCCACCCGTCCCCATAGTTTGAACCACCCGCCGCCCTCCTTCATCATAGTCTGTTCCATCCCCACCCTACCCCCACCCATACATAACCCGTTCAACTGAAATAGACATAACCTCATGACAGCAAGCTTAAGCTAATAATAAAAAAAACTGACTATATACTATAAATAAAATAATCTATCAATGTATATTTAGATCAATGAACAATAAAATTTATTTCATATCAAATGAATCAACAGATTAATATTTAAATGAATCTGCAAAGTTAAATTAAATATATATATATATATATATATATATATATATATATATATATATATAATAATAATAACGTCGGTAAAAGTTATACAACATTAATTCAAACAACATTCATCAAATCAAACTGCTCTGACTGCTCACAAAATAAACTTCAATTCCCGTTGTGATATCAACAGGATACTAAAGAAATCTGTATGTAACACTGTATATTTCATGAATAAATGACTCCAGAGAATGAATAGCACTTTAAATGTCACGTCATCTTGGTTTATTCATATTGCTATCAATCTTATCCATATACAGTCGATTCCGTTTAACTGAGACACATCGGGACCGAG
Source organism: Bulinus truncatus (assembly GCA_021962125.1). Lineage (NCBI taxonomy): Eukaryota > Metazoa > Mollusca > Gastropoda > Planorbidae > Bulinus > Bulinus truncatus. The sequence continues at coordinate 1,205,885 of JAGDYQ010000238.1, forward strand.
GCTTTTTGTCCCAATTAAGCGGATGTCCCAATTAAACATACAAATTTACTATTGGTTTGGTTTCTTTGAGATTTGTCCCAAATAAGCGGCTGTCCCAATTAAGCGGAATCCACTGTATTAGTGTTGTTGATTCACAGACTATAGAAAGATATACAGTACTACAATACTAAAATCTGAAGTTAAAGGTAGATGTCTAATGGACTTAAGTGTAATACATTTTACGTTCGGTTAAATAGTTTTAGTTGACAAGGTTACAATTCTTATCTATTGTCTATCCTGACCAAACATCTGGGATCATTTGCCGTAACAATGAGTGTCATGTCTGGAGCTCATGGCCACTTATCTCTGGTTCTAATGGTCGCTAATCTAATCTATTAAATATCCTCTGTGTCAAAGGATTAAGGATTTGTGTTTTCCTCCCCCGCGGGGTTGCCGCTTAGTACTAACCCATCCCCACGGGACTCCCGATTAGAGAGCTGCACGGGAGTCAAAATCACACCCAGTCCCACCCACTCCCGCGTTTTCAAAACCAGTCCCACCCGCTCCCAAAAGAAATTCCCCGCGAATCCCAATCCTGTGCAGCTCTCTACTCCCGATAGTTTACAACCATCCCCCGCGGACTCCCCGTGAAAGGGTAACCCGCCAAACCCGTCCACGTGCAGCTCCTCAACTACATCCTCACCAAGACAAGGGTGCGATTTTTACGACGGGTACCTCTGAGGACAAGGGTGTCAGAACCAGGGCCGTAGCTAGCTTTTGAGGCGCCCCCTGTGCGAGTTTCATTTCATTGGAGCTCTTCTCCAATATCTGAAAATTTGCAAAAAACACCTAACTGCAGTTGTTCAGCGGCCGTTTACAAGTTAGGCGCGATTGGTGACTTCGCAGCATTCATTAATCTTCCTAGGCCAATGAACAGAAGTAATGCGGCTGAACAAGGTAAATTAAAAAAAGTAAAGTTCCCTTAAGCCCCCAAGGGGCTCATCGTGGCGTAGCAAGGTGGGTGCGGTGAAATGCGGTCCTTCCCTTGTGGTGCTTGAGTCCTTAAGTCCCCCCGAGCGTCACAGCTTATATCGCTGGGGATTCAAACCGGAGACATCTACATCGCTGACAAAACTTACCGCCACCACTCCATACATGCACCTTCTACTGTAAACATCTCAAAAGTGTTTTATTACTACAGCTGTCTTCTACTGCAAACATCTCAAAAGTGTTTTATAACTACAGCCACTTGTACTGTAAACATCTCAATTCGATTCTATTAATAAAAAACTCTCACACTGGACTAAATCAATCGATTAAATCTCACGAGTTCAACACAACAGGACCCTCAACAGCCGACTGGACATTAACTTTATTTTTTTTTATTTTGACTGTATTCTCAGATGGAATCTACAACAGGGGTTCCCAAACTTTTGAGGTAAATTACCCACTAAGAAAACTGCTTTGTTTTTGTGCGTTAAGAATTATTAAAAAAAAAAACATTGATTCAAAACGAAGCTATAAGTAATGGAATAGATTTGGCTTATTAATTACTCGACACACGTTTTAAGTTATAAGTAATGGAATAGTATTGGTTTGTTTATTACTCCACACATGTTTTCGAATAAGTGCGTGCTAATGACATCACGGAAGTGGAGAAAGCATCATACAGATACCATTGATAAGCTTAACTCTTCTCTTAAAATGAGTTTATTATTTGACACTTTTTCTCAAAAGTTAAGGACAAATAAATAATTTATATTTATGAAGAGTACAATTTTACGATGAAAACATTGAAAAAAACCTCACTCTCTTTCCCCACCTGTTCCCACCCTACCCACCCCCCGACCCATCGAAGAATTATGAAAAAAAAATATATGCTGGATTTCTATTAATCATAGAGAATATGAAGTAGATTCGTAAAAGTTGACTATTTTTGCAATATATTCGGGAATATAATCACTACATAGGGCGTCAAAGTGACGTAATCCATTAATGACTGAAACAATGTCAGAGTTGTCGACAACCCACTTCTTGACCTACCAGTGGAGCAAGACGACCCATCCCCCCACACACACACACGCACACAGACAAACTCTCTGAGAAGCACACTGCTCCACAAACATTGGTGGAGATTACCTTTAAAAACTAATGGAAATGAAACTTGTTTACTACAACAGTGGTTCAGTTGAAGAAAAAAAAAAAATAATTGTAAAGACTTGTTGACTGAGTTCACGTGAAACCAGTTGTGTTTATCAATAAAAGAAATCAATCAAAATCAATTTTTGTGTACCCTACAGGGTAAAGCTGTCTTCTTGCGTTCTTTATCTCTCTCTCCCTCAACACCTCACCCCTCCAACCCCCACCCCACACATCATAACATAATCTTCACCAACCATCCATTGAATCAAATCGAGTATTGACAAGTGCATCATCAACAAAGTCGTCAAAGAGAAAACTTCAGCACCATCGGTCGGACTCTGTGTAATGATTTCTTTTGATTTAGCGGTTTTCATTCTGTGTCGGATGAATCATTTCAAAAAAAAAAATGTAAGATTCCAAAACATGTTGTATGCTTGTGTATATAAATGATTTGTTTGTTTGTTTGTTTTTTTTGTAAATAAGTTCTACGAAAGATTTTTTTTTCAGTTCTGAAATTCAGTATTTCAAACAGCTCAACTTTAAACATCATTTTATATTCCTTTCTTTTTTCTTTTAATTTTGACAATTTTTTTAGAATTTGTATGAAATAAAAAATGATAAAAGGTTTTTTTTTTTAGTTTTTTGTTGTTTTTTTTTTAATGGACGAGTCGGGTCAGTAGTGCCTGAGTACTTTAGACACACACACACACACACACACACACACACACACACACTCACGCATTCGCAAATATTGAGGAAAATTGCGTTCTCATAATTTGTGAATTTCGTGCATCTCCCAATAATAATTGATAATTTAAAGTCCTCTCTGTCTATCTATTATTGTTGAAGCCACCCCCCCCCCCCCTCACCCCTTTCCCCCCCCCCCCCCAAACTTCTTGAAATAGTCTTTCATTCATCAAAGTAAAATGGTCATAAAAATGACGGATATCTGATTGAAGTGGACAATAAAACATCCCCTGTTGCTGTTGTTCCTGAGCTAGAAATGTTATTGGATACAGGGAGTGAAACGTACAACAGCTGACCTGAGATTCCCCTGGGTCAAACCCAGGCCTCAAACAATCATGGCCGGATTTAGATTTGATAAGGCCCTGAGCTATTTGAGATATGGGTTCAGGTCCAGATATTATATGTCAGTGTCAAATACTTAAGTATAAATGACTATTGTTCACTCAATTTTATGGGGGACCCCGAAGGAAATTGGAACCCTAAGCCTTTAACATGTTTAGCTTAAACGTAAATTTTGCACTGCGAACAATCGTTAAGAGTCGACAAATGAGGACTTGGTATTTACTGGTAACCGAAAAATTGCCTACTACTAAATCTTGCAGCCTGAGCACATTATAGAGGCTCGTATACTTCTGGACCTTTGTCGCTTTCCATAATGCCTGCTATATAATGGATAGATCAAAAAGATTGTATCAGTAATAATTATATTAGTGCAAAAACATCGCAATTCTATTGGTCAATATGAGCATCATGTGTTTAAAAAAAAACACTGCAATTCTATTGTTCAATATGAGCATCATTTGTTTAAAAAAACACTCTGATTGGTTGATTCGGATGTTTCTTAAGTTTCGGAGCACTGATCTTCAATACACTAATGGATCTCATTACGCCTTCGTCGTATTGCTGGGACCAATTTAACCGACGTTCTGACGTTGTCAGCTTGTTCTCATTATTTGTTCTTCCCCCCCCCCCTTTCCAACTGATCTGGAAACCACAACCATACAAAGGGAGGCATTCAAACAGTGTCATCCCCAGGAGGCAATCAGATCAGTATTGGCGTCCCGATTGTCTTGAACAGTTTCAAATCAAAAGAAATGCTCTTAGCTACAAACAAAACAAAAAGAGAAATACAGAGAGAGAGAGAGAAAGAGAGGCGAAAAAAATTGTCCAGGCCTTTTATAGACACCAGCACCATCAGGGGCCCTGGACCGACACGTCCTGCAAACATGACCTACGGGAAGTCACGTGACACATGTCGGATACAGAACCATTTCCGGTATCCCCGCGGTCGTGTTGACGCTAAGAAAGCAATCATCCACACTTGTTATGTCCGTTTGGGCTGCTACGAAGGGGCGAAGGGGGGGGGGAGTTGGGATCCGAGAATGTGGGAAAGGGGGGGGGGAGGGGGCATGGTTGGTTAGACCTTATTAGAAGCTTGTAAAAGCGATCATGTTTAGTAGAACCGTTACTGGTGGAATCCTGTGTTTGGCCCTCGGGGAAAGCAGGACCGATATTTGGGTAAAAATTGAAACAAACCTAATTCCATTGGAAGACATAATAGGATAGCCATACATTGTTAATTCAAGCAGTTTACATTTGGATCTGTTTTTTTTTCTTTTGTTAAAGAAAATATATTTATTAACAAAAAAAAATATTTCAATCAATCATTACTAGCTAATCTTTAATGAGCACAAGAAAATGTGGGTGAATTTGCGAGCAGTGATGATGTCATCAAATTATGGGGTAAGACGCGAACTGACATACATGTTAGTTTTTTTTTTGGTTCCTCATGCGTCTCACATACACACCAGACACATTTCTTTTTTCTTTAACATAATGTATAGCTTGAATTCATTAATTAGTTTAATTACCAAATCACCTTGTTGACAGTTTCAAATTTTATTTGATGGTTTTTTTATTTTTATTATTTATTTAACATACATCAAGTGCTGCTATCATCGTCTCCTCCCCAGCCCCGTAGCCAAGGGGGCACTGGGGGCCGTGCCCCCCCCCCCCGCTAGGTGGAGTGTCCCCCCCCCCGCTTAAAAAAGAAGAAAAAGAGGAAAAAATAAAGAAAAAGTAAAGGTGCCCCCTTGCTGGGTATTGGTGCCCCCTGCTTACTTTGACCTGGCTACGGCCTGCATCTCCCTATACAACGATAAAAATCCACCCATAGAGACGTAACGACGACCGTGTCGTAGATACCAACTAATAGTTGTACTTAATGAAAGCTGATTATTCCAGTATACATATTACTATAGGTACCTATTGTTCCTGGATACATACTACCTGCAGCCCCGTAGCGTGAAAATTCTACGGGGGGAGGGGGGCAGGCATTCTACAGCAGGGGCCAGGCAATGGCAGGGGGGCCAGGTAATGCATTTTACTAAGTAGAACAAATGAGCAGGGGGGCCAGAGAAAACGCAGGGGGACGCCACCCCTGCCCCCCCCCGCACGCTACGGGCCTGATTACCTGTTGTACCTATTTAAAGCTGTTTGTTCCTGTATACAAACTACTTGTTGTACCTATTTCAAGCTGATTGTTCCTGTATACATACTACTGTATGTACCTAGTGTTCCTGGTTACATACTACTTGTTGTACGTATTTAAAGCTGATTGTTCCTGTATACATACTACTTGTACCTAAATACAGCTGGTTGTTCCTGGATACATACTAATTGTACCTATATACAGCTAATTGTTCCTGGATACATACTACTTGTACCTATATAGCCTACAGCTGATTGTTCCTGGATACATATTAATGTATAAAACTGATTGTTCGTTCCAAAATTCATCATAGCTAGAAAACAAAATTAAGGCTTTTTTCTTTAAAAAAAAAAAGATTTGTGAAAAGTTTGAAAGCATTTTCAACAAATGAGATACACGGCGAGCAATCTTTTCAGCCAGCAGTCCGTGAAAAAAAAGGGGGAGAGAATGGAGTGAAGATACTTAGGGGAGAGAAATGTGTCAGGATGAGTTATTGTTCCTGGTATATTAACTTCCCACTTCAAGAGATAAATAAAACAATCTGTTGGTTATGATGTATTAATACAAGATTTCATTTGTCACTCTTTATTTTATGCGCTTTTAAAAACTCTGAAATGAAATATCCGTAAATTTTAAATAAAAAAAAAACTTTTTGCAAAAGATTATCACCGGACAGCTGGTTCCTCGGGTCACAAACTTAATTCATTCCAGAACTCTGTAACCCGATATGTTCGTAATCCGAACATTTGGAACAAACACAGCCCGTTTCAAAGATCGTTTTTTTTATAGTTTTAGTAGTTATAGTAATTTTTTTTTTTTAAATGTACCCTTAGTTAAAGCCTTTGACTGTTCTTGTCCAGTAGACTAGTATTTTTTTTAACTTCACAATTTAGATTTGATTTCATACTGGGAGGGAGGGTGGGGGGGGGGGGGGAAGGATGACACCAAAAACAAAAGTAATTGGTCCAAACTTTATCTTTGAATTCTAAAAGTTAACATTATATTTCAGTTTATATATATATATAGATATATATATATATATATAGATATAAATATATATATATATATATATATCATCTGCTCAAAGATCAACAGATTCATTAACACGGTGAGACAGCATCCGTATTCGAACCCTTTTTTTTTTATTCCCATTAAAAACAACAACAATACAAAACAGACATTTTCTCACTCGGGTCAACTTTCTGTCAATAGGTAAACAAAAAGTAAATATTTGACTTTGTTGTCATGGTGAAGCAAACAATAGCAGCATTAGCGAGCTCAAGATATTTGCATAGCAAAAAAATTTTTCAACTGTTCAGTTTGGTGAAAGAATATATTTTTTAAGTACTTTAAAATACCACAGCTGCATTGTCATATTTTGAGTTTATAAATACCTGACACATAAGTGATCGCTTTTTCGGTCTCCTTACCTCTTTATTTCTATGTTTGTGCACTTGTGCACCGACAACCATAAACAAACAGGTGGGTTTAACGGCTAGTGCATAAGGCGCCATATTCGGTGCACAGACTTTAATGGGGGCCCTGCGAAGTCTCAACTGGAACGTTTTTTTTTTGCATCTTAATACAAAAACGTTTGTTTTCATAGGTACCATTTTAATACCATACAGTTTCATTTTGTTTCACTTCTGCGCCAGCGGCCTCACCTTACGTACATCCGTCACTGACGTCACAAGTGAAATGTGAATTAAAGTTCTGATTATAATGATCAAAGAAGATACGAGGAGTAGAAACTAAGGGACACACATATACATATATATATATATATATATATATATATATATATATATATATATATATATATATATATATATATTAGAGCTGCTGTTCGATTAAAAAAATTGATCGAAATTAACGCATGATTAAAAATTTTAATCGCAGATTAACGCACATTTTAATCGACACAATATAATACAATTGTTTGTATTTAAACTAATATGTCATAATATCAAAGCATAAGATTGGCATAATAAACAAGTCATTTTAATTTACGAAAGAGGTTAAATGAATTATAACATATTTATTAAGCATTAGCATATATGTCTGTTGAATTAGTTATTGAGACCAGTTTATTGACATGTATCAATCACGTCAATGATGCGAATTGTTTTCTTTTTATTTAACAACAATGTCTAACCTTTTTTTCGTACCATAGTTTCCGAACTAATGAAGTATGTCAACCCCTCTTCCCTCCCTCCCTGTCATATTTTGCTTCACTTCGCCCACACGTAAGTCTGTTTACCCTACATTCCATTTCCCATTCCAAAAAAAAATACACACGTCATTTATATCTCAAATGTAACTTTTCTTTCATAAAATAATAGTATAGCCAGAAAGTTGTCGCTCACTTATTATTAACCCGTTTTTTTTCTTTATTCCCCCCCCCTTTCCCCAACAAGTCACATTTTTAACACACTCCCTCTCCACTTAAAGATGTCCCAAAAACATGTTGACAACGGTTCCATTGTTTTAAACTAGGAGCACGCGTCAGAAATGACAACCACAGTCGCCGAGTTGAAGAACAAATTTACTTTTAATCTTCATTTGAAGTTTTTGCTTTGCGCGGCAATGTCTATAAATGTTACTCTTATATTCTTTCATTCATTTACTTTCATACTATAAGCTATTTGTTCAATGTTTTAGTGAACAACAGAAAAGAAAATTTTATTTTTTAAATTAATAAAAAAGTATCTTGTAAAATGACACTCTTTAATGTTACCGTTTCAAACGTTCAAAGCAAAATTTTGATAGGTCGGCTTTCATTTTTAATTTTCTGTTGTTCTTTCGTGTGTCAAAATTAAAAATTCTTTCTTTCGTTTCATTTTGGCTATAGCAACAGTTGTATCAGAGTGTTTGCCGGTCTAACTCTTAGAGAAAAATCTATTAATGTTTTTATTGCTTTATACAAAGCACAAACGAAAATATCGACACAGCTAGTTTCAGAACGTTAATTAATATAAAATATTAAATTTAGCTCAGTATCACAATATTTCTGAAAAATACATACACTGTCTCATGTACTTATGTTTGCATAGCATAGTCTAACATCTCGTTATTTTGACCTAATTATAACAGAGTTCACCAAACACTTGTCGTTTTTTTACCCCCACCAGTACACTACAGTACCCCCACCAGTACACTACAGTACCTCCACCAGTACACTACAGTACCTCCACCAGTACACTACAGTACCTCCACCAGTACACTACAGTACCCCCACCAATACACTACAGTATATAATGTAAACTAGTGAAGGAAACTTTTTTCTTTTTTTTCGACCGGGAAGGAAGCAGGAGGTTCACTTGTCCAAGGGCTATATAAACAAAACATCATCATTTTATATTACAATTGGGGCTTTTGTCGACGTACCTGGGGGTGAGGGTGTGTGGAAATTATGACAGGGTGAGGGTGGTAGATCTACTTAATAAGTGAACGGACTTTAACTTCAAATTGTTGCGTGAAATTCCGTTATTTATCGATTTGGTGAACGTTCAGCATTTTGGTCAAATTAACGCATTTAGGTGTTGCGTTAAAAATTTTAATCGCAAATTTTTTTTGATGCGTTAATCGCAAATTAACGCAGTTCAATCGGCAGCCCTAATATATATATATATATATATATATATATATATATATATATATATATATATAAAAGATTTTAAAAGACGTCATATTCAATATCTGACGCCCACTGCAGACAATCTTTAACATGAGCAGAGCCGAAGCTAGCCATTGTGGCGCCCTGTTACATTCATTTGGCGCCCTCCTCCAAGTCTGTAAATTGCAAAAAAAAAAAAACATTTAACAGCGTTCTTTCGACGCCACTACCAAGTTCGGCACCCTGTGTTGACGCCCAACCCGCAGCACCCTTCCCTACGCCCCTGAACACGACGACAGGGAAAAAATCCATCCAGTGAACTGTCTTGGCACTGATTTTGGATAAAGTTTGAAATCTGCCCACTTAAACGTGACCAATGGAATGCGGCCATTGTTATGGTGTTTCAAACGACGCTATAGATTGCGAATTACTTAATACAAGAAATTTTGTTCAATCGATGCCTGTTTTATAAAACTGGCTAAAAAAATGCTTCCAGGCAAATATAAACATAGATGTAGAAACACAAGGCTTGCGAACGTTATTTGTTTACAATTCATGTATTGTCTTTCTTCAAAGGTTGATATTTTCCGTTGCCCGGCTTAGGTGTTTCAACATTCAAGGTTAAGTTCCAATTTGGCAGCCTAGGTTTATAAATAGCACCTTTTTATTATCATACAATGGAGACTAATCGAACTCAACAAAGTGTGAATAAATCTATATGAAATACATCTGCTTTGGCATGATCATTAGTTTAACAATAGATCAAATAAATACCCTGAACTTTCTCCCTGTCTCTCTCTCTCTCCCGCTCTCTCTCTCTCTCTCTCTCTCTTTTCTCTCTCTCTCTCTCTCTCTCTCTCTCTCTGTGTGTGTGTGTGTATATGTGTGTGTGTGAGTCTATTGGTATGTCTATATAACCGTTTGTCTGAGTTTTAATAAAAAAAAACATGACTTTTTTTGTAACCTAACTTCACAATATATGACAGTAAATTGTTCTTGCTCTGTACCCGGTCGACTGTAGTTCACGGGCCAATATAAATGTAACTTCATCTTCTTCATTTATTTTATCTTTTATTGTTTCTGTTACATAAGAATTGACAAGAATAAACCAAAACTATTCTTTATGTTTCATTAAAGATAATACATTTAAACGTATATGTATATATTTAAATCAGGCATTGCGATAAAGCATGATGTATATATATACAATATTAATTTTTGATTAATTTTTGTCAATTTTGTTTTTTAAGTTTTGATTTAGTTTTTGTGAGTTGCTGTTGTTTTGATTGTTGTAGTTTTTTAACATGTGTTATTTCTTGTTTAAAATATAATACATTCTACCTTGAATGTATCAGCTGTCACTTTATCAGCTGTAACATAAGTCTGTAACATAAGACTGTAACATAAGTATGTAACATAAGACTGAGAGTTTGAACGATAAAAGTTACGTAAAAATAAATTTAAAAGCTTTTAAAAAAATGCTAATTAAAATGTATTAAAAAATAAATAAAAATAATTCCTTTAGGCTTAGATCAAAGAAATATGTATAGAAATTATATTGACTAAATAAAAAGCGTGTGCGTCAGTATGAATTACCTAATACCTGCAAGGAATACAGTTTAAAAGACATATACAGTTCATAAAACTTAAATGTTGAAATGTTGTCCTTTCATTAATACAAAGGATACATCACACCTTATTACGCAATAATAGGATACATCACACCTTATTACGCAATAATCAACTAACCCTACGTATGTATTACATTTATGTTAAGTATAGAAAATGTACTAAATCTATTCCACTAATATAGTTGTCTCATCCACTCTGTCTCTTGTAAACCTTGATTGTTGGCTCTTACACATGGGTGCACAACCTTGTAGGAAGAACTGGACGTTGTATTATGTTTAGAATGGTCAACAGACTGAGCTACATATTTATGAAGAGTTATTATATTTTCTTTTTTTTTTTTGCGCGGCCAACATTATCCACTCCTAAGGCCGCCATCAGCCGTACCTCAATCAGCCGTACCTCAATCGGCCGTACCTCAATCGGCCGTGCGGGCGAAAGATGTGCATCCCTGATCTTACCGTTGAGTTTTGATACGGAGTACATCTAGCAGTTACCTTTCCCTTTTTTTCTTTTATTTATTATTGCCCCATGTATTCCACCTGGCCAATGATCTGCGGCTATTTACATACTGGTCACCCGCTCGCGGTCAGACCGATCACTCCAATTGTCGACTCTCTCTTTGACGGAAGTGTTGTCATGTTTATAAATACACTTCTTTCACCGGTCATAAACCTGACAGTTGTCTTTTTTCCCTTCTGATATCTATACTTCTGTCAATGTGTCTATGTTTAGAACGTCTAGACACATATTTTAAATATAGGAAAGTGGAGAAAGATGACATCTAGAGGGGGAAAATATTAATAAAAAGGCTAAATGGTGGGAACTAGGCATCTAGGCATAGGTACATTAGGGGGGTGGGTCCTGGAATAAATTACATTTTTTTTTGGGGGGGGGGGAGGGGTTGTCCTATTAAAAGGCTATTTCTTGGTCCCTGTGAAAAAAAAATGTTTGAAAACTGGCTTTCCTTCTGGCACTATCCATCTGCATAATTTACATATCCATAGAGACTCTATTCACTCATGCCCTCTATGGCGCCTCAACAGTCATCGTAACCTTGATTAAGATGGAGAGAGGTAGGGTCAGAAATGGCGTTACAGAAACTGTCCAGCTATTTTTTTGGTAAATGGTCAAGAGATAGATGTCTTATCCTTACAAGTTAGCCACATTTCCAACAAAGCTAAAAAAAAAAAAAAAATATCTGTACTTTCGTTTTACCTCATCAATTATCGATATATGGAGGGATTTTTCGTTTCGTTCAATGTTTGTAACGAGAATTTTTTTTTTTTACAAATCCATTGCCTATACAAATGCATTTGTTAGCACTGACCTATACGAGAACATTTGCTTCCATTAAAACATTCCAGCAGAGTTTCTCGATCGATTAGAAGCTCATTCAGAAGGGGCACAACTCACTTTTACGTGTATTTATATGATAGATTCAGCACCCGGTGACCTGCCCTTTTGTTTTTTTTTAACTCCATCTACTGGAGATTAACCAAGACCAAAAAAAAAAGTGTGCACAAATAATAAAAAAAAAATTACGCACCAGACCCAACTTCTGCATGTAATAATCGATATCAATTAAACCGACGATTACTTTCTTAAGTTCCGATGTTGATATAGTAATAAAAAGCTATTCTCTTATTGATTAACATATCAAGACTCAAGAGCAGGGGCGGCCACGTATGAGGTCAATGAAAGCCGCACCCTGGTCTCTGATACAGTAAAACTAGAAAAAAAAAAGAAACTTTGAAGAGCCATAATTTAAACAATTTATCTAATACATAATCGGCTAGCCTGGCGAGCAAGCGTATGTATAACTTCCGCGGCTAAAAATAGACTGGGGAATTCCAAAATTTTAGTCTCATTCAAGGGGAGTTAACTCTTGCTTGGCTAAAAATAATACTCGCCGGTCCGGGTACCGGGCCTTTAATCTAGTCAAAAATAGTGGGGATACAACAATTTAAAAAAAAAATAATGGCTCATTTGGAAGTCACGCGAAACTCACCCGAAGATCCGCATCTGGCTCTAAGGGCACATCAAAATCTCGTGAGAATTTAATGCACAATTTGTTCCTAAAAAAAATATCTGCTAATTAATTTAATTAATTATCACTTTTTTTATTTTTTTATAAGGTAAAATAAATACATCAATCTTGTTTTCAAAAATATATTTTCATCTATCTCGTTTGACACTTAATACGTTGCTTACCATCTCCCCTAGGGGTTAGGGGGTGGGCGGGGGGGAGTGTGATTATTTCTCGTCCAAGGAAAGTAGAGTTTCTTGGGCCGGCCCAGTCACATTCGTTCCACAGACCGGTACCGGACAGCGTCCCCGGGGGGCTGGGGACCACTGCTTCAGTGGATAGGTCGTTTCCCCACTCTTTCCCTTGAGGTGGTCGTAGATGCGCTACAGTTTTTGGTCTTTCCATTTTTTACAGCAATATTGTTTTACCTATCCATTTCTTTCTAGGGCATAATTAATTCTTTAAAAATTCTTACAATGTTATCCCAACGGGGGGGGGGGGAATAAGCTTGGTCTTATGTATGTGTGTGCCTGTGTGTGTTTACTTAAATAGAACTATTTATTTCAAAAGGGTCACGTGAGCTACGTCAATCACAATAATAATAATAAAAAAACACAAAGAAACCAAGACGTGCTGTGAAGGAAAACCACTTCACTGCATAAGGGGAGACAAAACACGAGACGAAGTTTAAATTGACTTCCATTATTACTCGCCTTTGTTGGCTATCTTTTTTTTAATTTTAAATAAAAATCAAGAAATGAAAAAAAAAAGTAAAGCATGACATCGGCATAAAAATTATTGTTTGATTAAAACTAATTGGTTTCAAATTTAAAATGTACACAACCTTTACCCATTTTTTTTTATTTATTTTTTTTTTCTGTTATTGCGCAGTATGAATAAGTGCGATGAATATTATGTTTACATAATGTTGCCAGATTTTCAGACAGATTTTAATTTAATAAAAATAAAATGGATTTGGACAATTAGGTCGAATCACGTATTTGACATTTGTATTGAAATAAATCTTGTGGTCATGCCTGAGGGATGAAAACACGGAAAACACAGGGGTGACCTACTTTATCATAACAGTAACATACAGTGGCGGCCTCTGGGGGGGGGGAGGGGGGTTAGGTGACAGGGATGACAGACTTAGGCTTTGTCTGAAGATGTGTGGGTGTTATCTAGCTGCTAACTAAATTTAACGGTTTTTTTTCCTGGGACCCGCATATGACAACCTCCCAAGGACAATCGCCCAAGACCTGCCTAAGACAATCGCCCAAGACCTGCCTAAGACAATCGCCCAAGACCTGCCTAAGACAACCGCCCAAGACCTGCCTAAGACAATCTCCCAAGACCTGCCTAAGACAATCGCCCAAGACCTGCCTATGATAATTACCCAAAACCTGCAAAACACAACCGCCCAAGACCTGCCTAAGACAATCGCCCAAGCCCTGCATATGATAATTGCCCAAGACCTGCAAAACACAATCGCCCAAGACCTGCAAAACACAATTGCCCAAGACCTGCCTATGACAATCGTCCAAGATCTGCCTTTGACAATCGCTCAAGACCTCGCAAATGACACCCACACTGGATAGGACTGGAATAAGGCTTTCAGTTAATAAAAGGGCATAATCTTGCGAACAAAATGTCACAACGTATCACCTTTGAACTGTACCATCACTCCACATTGAGTCCACATACCACACAGGGTATGCAAAGAGTTGATCAGATTTCATGACATTGTCTTGGTATTGCAAGTAAGCGGTGAACAATCAAGGCGAATCCTTGAACTATATTCAACGAAGGGCCGATTTTATTCAGGGGTCTAAGCCTTAGAAGCCCATTGGTTGATCCGGCCCTGTTGTATTCTCTATACACCACCAGGTAAAACCAAGCTACAATGACCATCAGGAAGGATATAAGCAGAGACGATATTTCAGATAGGTAAACCACGAAAACATCCCAGATCCTGCTAATACTCTTCCTGTGTTTATTTCTATTACATCTGGTGCTAAGATGAGCCCCCCCCCCGTTAGGGGTCCTACCTACTTCTTAAGCCTCAGCTTAGCCTCCCCCCCTCCAGCCCGCCCCCCCCCCCCACAGAAACCTAAGAATGGCTCTGGGTATCAGTAACCAGGTTCACTAAGACCCGAAACTGTATTCCGTACCACGCTTGCAGGGCTCTTACTCTTATTGCCATCGGACGCTAGGTACGTGAAAGCGGGATATATAGAGGGGTGAGTGAGAGAATACATCGCTCGAGTGTGAAGCTATTTACCCAGAATGCCACACCTCCTAGAAATTTCGGGGCCTGCCATCACACTCCTTAAAAACTTCTCAATGAATTTATACTTTAAAGAAGTGAAATAAAAATAAAGAAGAAATTATTGAAAAAAAGTTTTACGTGGTCTATACATTTTTAAAAAAAAATTGCATTCAACTTTCATAAGATATAAATACTTTTTTTCTATTTAAAAAAAGTTTAAAAAAAAAAAAAACGCACTCCCCAATCAAAAAAAAAAGAAAGTATCTGAATGTAAGCAGACAGTGCAATACATGTACAGAAAGGAAACGTAATAAAAGCTTTACGGGCTAAAATTCGATACAGCGAAATTTCCACCTGCAGATAAATAATTGATTTTTAGAAAGTATCGAGTGATGTCGATTGATGTCAATTGATGTTATGACATCATCAATTGTCTTAAAAAAAACATATTCTTGTATAAATGCCCATGGAAAGGTTCTTTGAAAAACTGTTTGAAAAAAATGTGCACAATGATGTCCGAAGTTTAACTCAATAGATTAAAAAAAAAACCAGTTCTAATTTAAATTCCGTTTGCTCATAGTACTTGAGTTGAATAAAATAAATGATTTCGTTTTCTTAGGTTTGACTTAGATATTTTACTAATCATAGAGCTATTTATTTATTCTCTTCAATAATTGAGTAAGTATCTTGATTTGATATAGGCCTAAATCGAGCATTTCTCAACTTGAAAAAAAAAAACCAAAACATTATAGATTAAATGCGAAGCATACAAGTCTATTTCCTTATGAACATTTTATTGCATTCCTTGTATTGTGACTGACCACAGGTCAGCAGTACATTTTTGTGTCCAGACATCAATTACATTGGCCTAAAGTCCTTCACGTACCCTCCCCATCAGCTGACTTGTGGACACAGTAAGCCAGGCGCGTGCTTAACGTTGTCCTCATTGGACCAAGTTTATAATGGACGCGTTCCCCCCCCCCTGGTATTTGCTTCTTCTGATGACCACCAAGCTCAGAGGCCGGAATCAATCTACAGTACCCTGGGTCAATTGGACGCCATGTACTGTCCACGACCCGAAAGGGTTGTTGCATGACAAAATAACAATTTATTTATTTTTTAAAACATAGAAAACCTTAATACTGACTTCAATTTATGGAATGAAATACTTTCTCACAGTATAGGTTTTTGAAAGTAAAGTTACTTGTCAGTATAGTAGGTAAAATTATGGGATAGCTGTCTTATAAAGCTGTTGGTCTGTTTTTTTTCTGTATCATACTGCCTTGCAGTGGATCTCAAAGTTCGTAACAAATGAGGCTACTATCAGGTCTCTGCAGTGGATCTCACAGGTCGTAACCAGTGAGGCAACTGCTAGGCAGAGATACATTTGTAGACTGCATTTTAAATAGCACATCTGCCAAAGCTTACTTACGTATTCGTTGTTTTTTGTTGGGTGGGGGGGCTAGAGAAAGGCAATATAAGGGGCTTTAGGCCATAAACGTAACAAAGGGCACAGTTTGCAAATTTTATATCCCTAACACTTTTGACTATTGGGACTCCTCTGAACCGGCCCACTTCCTTTCCTGGATAGACACTGCAAGTCAATTTAGTCCAGGGCCCCCTGAAAAAAAACCATCAGATTACTTTTTTTGACGGGCCTGAACATTAAGTTTACCGTTATGGGAAATTTGCCGACGGCGCCCTTCTTTTATAATCATTAAACATGTACATTTTAAAATTCTGACAGATGGATAAACGTAACACTTGTATTAGGGTGCTGCCTTGTTAAAGTCGCAACAGGGGGGCCCTTTTAAAAAGTCGGGGCCCCAGGCAGGCACCCAGTAGGCCTATCTATAAGAAAGGCCCTGTATGCATCATCTCTTTTTCAAAAGATCTTATCTGACAGGACAATATTTTTTTTCGTTATGACGAAAGATGTTGTGGGTGTGGGGGTGGGTGGGGATGGGGGGAAATGGACTATAAGTTGAACAAGTAACCATTAAACATTTTTGCACTAGATAGAAGACACACTTAATTTCCCTTTCTTCACCGGGAATTCGACCTTTCATTTAACTTCTAAAGCAGGTCATGCGGTTGTTAAATTACCCGCCTCACGTCTCTGATAAAACTAAAATCAAAGTTTTAACAAAAAAATGTAAGAAAAAGTTAAGTTTTTTTTTTTTTCAGGGGGCGAAGATCAAAGAATTGTTTGTTCGAATCATATTAGAAACAGATGTTTCGAATCATGTAATATTGACTCAGTCTGCAAAAAAAATCTGGCTGAATGATAGTATGTTAAAGTAATGTACTTCTTATAAAAATGTATTAATAAAGTTTCAGTTCATGTTATGGCGACTCACACAGTAAAGACAAATGTTACGGATTATGTTTCAATGACTCACTCAGTAAAACATAGATGAAAAAAAAGAAGACAGGCTACAAGAAAGATCTCAGTGTTGTTGGATAATTCACAAACAAAAGAAAAAAATGTGTTTAAAGCAACATGAAAATTGAAAGAAAATCAAAAGCTAAATCGAAAACAAAAAAACAGATTTCAAAAAACAGCTTACCTGATAGAAATAGAAAACACTTTCAGTTGTGTTAGGCGTGGATGCTTCTGTGGTCAAGTGGTCAACATAGTCTACGTCCACATTGGCTATAACGTCCACTCTATCCATCCTTGTAGGTTTGTTGTTGCTGGTGTAGGCAATTTCTAAGAGTTATTGAACTTTTTTTCTGGTGGCTGCTTATAGTCGCAACTTTAGTACTTACGTTGGTGGGTTTTTTTTGAACCGCTACAAACTGTAGTCCAACAGCTAACACTTGGTTAGACTAAACAGTCACTGAATAGTAAACACAATCCATAGTGATGTGAACTCTTCCCGTTTGTCTTTCATATTGTCCTCAGCTTGCATGTATGTGCGTGTGTCATAGAGAAGGGGGAAAAGAGAGAGAGAGAGAGAGATTGCGTGTGAGCGTGTTTGTGAGCGTGAGTATGTGTCCTGAAGTCAACGACTCGTCTTGAGAAGTGGGAAAGGCCCCCCCGGACCAGAAATTAAGCTGTTCCATTCAAAGTCATGGGAATATCTGTGGCGGAAGAGAGGCGCCAATTTAGTGGCCGGCCTCATAGCTGGAAACGGATTGATTAATGACTTAATGCATGGTATTTTTAGAATACGTGCGTGTAGAAGGCTCGTCTGCTGGATGGATGACCTCTATACAATAAAGTAGAGCAGCCAATCGGGTGTTTTTTAAGGTGTTTTTAAGGTGTCAAGATCTCAGTAAAAAAAACGTGTTTTTCAATGTATATCGTTAAATTGTTGATATCAAAACGATGGGAAACATTTTTTTTTTGCTCTTAAACATGTAAGTGTTGATTTATAGTTGACATATTTATTATTCGATTAGAACAAAGAATAACAGCCTCCAAGTTGCAGTTATCTCCATTAACTCCATTTTTTTTTCTGAAAATAAAAATGAAATATATTTCAACGGCATTGATTTATTAATATAAGAGCAGTCACGAAGAAGAAATAAACCAATTACAGACTAACAATTACATACATCACGTACAGACTTACAAATACATGTGTCACGTACAGACTTACAAATACATGTGTCACGTACAGACTTACAAATACATTTATCACGTACAGACTTACAAATACATGTCAAGTACATACATACAATTACATATGTCACGTACAGACTTATAAATACATACAGACTTACAATTACATACGTCACATAAGTAAAGTTAAGATGTAGAGGTTCACTTATAAAGAAGCATTGACAGACAATCTAGGTCAGATTAATTAGAATTCAGCTGTGTTTTTGTTCCCACGGCTATTCTACGGGATAGTGTGGCCAGTACAATGGCCAGTCGTCTTTACTTTATCCCGAACAAATGTCCGGTGCCCATTTTGCAGGCTGTGTGGACCTAATGACGTCGATCGGGTACGAGACAAGTCCCAGCATTTAGTAACACAGGAAGGGTGCTAATGGGTTATAGGCTGCACAGGGCGCCAGACTAGTAAGGGGTGTGGAAACAGCAATGTTAAACTTTTTTTAGCACTTTAAAGATTGGTAGAAAGCAGGCCCGTAGCTTGCGGGGGGGGGCAGGGGGCAGGGCCCCCTGTTTTTTGTCTGGCCTCATCTGCTTATTTGTTCTACTTAGTAAAATGTATTACCTGCCCCCAGCTATTGTCTGGCCCCTGCTGTAGATTGCTTGGCCCCTGCTTTAGAATTTTCACGCTACGTGGCTGGTAGAAAGACTCCAAAAAAAAATGTAACTCGCATAATAGCACATAATAACACCACAATAGCTTGCTACGGCTCTGCCGGCATGGACCTGGGTAAAGTCTTGTGTCCTAAATGAAAGCAGTCGAGAGCACACTGCCGACCCGTCCCCATGTATCACGTAAGTTACGCTCATTACAGGTAGATAGATATCTATCCTGTACACTACCTCTAACCTCTACACTATCTATATCCTGTAAAACTACCACTGTCCTCTAGGCTGCCTCTAACCTCACCCCTATCCTCTACACAATGTCTATCCTGTACACTACCTCTATCCTCTACACCGCTTCTGTCAGTCACACTTCCCCAATCTTGTGCATTTCTTCTATCCTCTACGCTGCCTCTATCTTCTTAAACTGCCTGCACCTGCGGCGCCGCCTCCATTTTATTTCAAAAATTATTTCCTTTGTTTTTATGTTGCATTTCCCGAACCACTTAACAGCTAAACAAAAGTAAAAAAAACAAAAACCAACAAGCGATTCCTGTGACTTAAAACTTTTGTTTTTAATATTTTAAAAACGAATAAAAAACGAAATGAAAACTATCTAACTTCTGCCGATACTGGTCAGCTTTAGAAATGAAAGGTGGTGGTGTGGGTGGGGTGGGGGTGAAAGAGGGGGGGGGAAGAGAAACGAGGGAGAAGAAACATTCTTGGCTAAAATTAATTCACTCCTACCTGTCAAAAAATATGGATTGGCAGAGCGGAGAGACCTTTGTAAGTGCAGTTTGTGTGGGGAATTGAGAAATTAAATTATCGAGAGACTTAAATAGCAACTGACCCAGGACAATAGATTGTGTGCGATGATGGGGGTGGTTTGTGGGTTCATTGGGGCTAAACAATGAAAAAAAAATTTGTGATTGTTAACCCGTTGTGGGTTCGAGCTCAATTCCATTTTTTTTTAATAACCGAACCTTGAACTAGAGCGCATTCTGACCGAGCAGTGAAGTGTAAACAGTTAACCTTGAAGTTGGATAATTAGGTCACCTGGTCAACCTAGAGTAAATCCCTTTCCTGAGATTACTTTCTTTCAATTAGAGATATGTTTCGGTGAGGATAAACTTTGACAACACCGATTTATTTAATAAAACAATTAATTAATCGATTTTTTTATTGCCAATAAGTAATATAAACAGAAACCATGCTGTAGAGCAATTTAAAAAAAAGTGACATTGAAACTTAGTGGAACAAACAATGCCATCAGTTGTTTATTTAATTTTTTTAGCTTTTCTTTATGTTGTTCTTTTTTTTTTTTTTCGATTTCCGTCTAACACATTACTTTCCTTTACGTCAGAAAAAGAAAAACACCAGTAAAATTCATTCAGCGTTAAGATCCACACTGAGGGGTCACTGTGATCTGTATAAATCTGTCTACCGGATTCACCCGGCGATTTCATCGTCTGGGGGGGACCAGGAATGTAATAAGCCCAGGTACTAATTAAGTTAGTAACTGAAACCATCGCAGATGGAGTTAAGTCTTTCACTGGCAGGAAACTGGCATAGCGGGCCAGTTCACGTGACGAAATGCCATTTTTTTTGTTGCTGTGACATATGACATCGTGATGACACTGCTTGGTGAAGAGGGATTGGGATGAAAGGGGGTAGGGGGGCAATTTTATTATTCGTTTGCGTGGCCACGGGTTGGTCACATGATCCCGGTCTTAAAATATTTGACGCTAAGCCAGAACATGGTCACTGACCAATATATATATATATATATATACATATATGCCCTAATGGAATATGTCATAAACAGCTATGTCAGGTTATTTGAGTTAATGGTGGTGATAACAGACAGACTGAGCTGTACTATTCAATTTATACTCACACATTCATTCACCCACACACTCGTGCACCCCTGTCACATTCTGTGATTTAAGGCATGAAATCCAGAACCCACTCCTATTTAATTACTGGAGGGAGGAGATAAATATATAGGATAGACAAAGGTTTTTGTATTCCCAGGTGTGGTCAACGCGTCTGGCATAAGATTAACCCCTTTAATTCTGACACCACCTGGGGGAAATATCTATAGGGGAGATAACCTGTGCCCTTGGTATATTCAAGCGGGAGAGGGATGGGCTCCTTTCTACTTTTATCCCCCATGCTTGAAGGCGCCGCTGATCACGCGTGATCGGTGTGACGTACACGGTCACTGCGATTGGTCAGTGAAGCGGAAGCCTCGGCACGCATGCGCGGAGATCGGATGCGTGTCGCGGGACTTTTTTGTTAGATTGGATTCAGTCAACGCGGAGCAGTCGTGAGAGAAGGTCGAAGTCCGAGGTGCGGTTTACTAGCATGAGCCGGTTTCGACCGGCTCAGAGCTAAGTTCTTTTGAGAACTACCCACCTCAGGTAATGCCTTTAATATACCTCCTGATATTATCATTGTTTTGTGGTAGCTTGTAAAGCTACGGTCCTTCTTAGGAGCCCGCTTTGATGTTCTTGTTGTTCGTGAATAAATATGTGTTGTGTCGCATTTTGAATTGAGTTGTGTACTCTTTTCCTTGTTGTGTTGTGCGTCCTGTTT
>JAGDYQ010000238.1:1228115-1239132 GCA_021962125.1 Bulinus truncatus
CTATCCATATTGAGAAATAGAGCTGTAACTATCCATATTGAGAAATAGAGCTGTAATTATCCATATTGAGAAATAGAGCTGTAACTATCCATATTGAGAAATAGAGCTGTAACTATCTATATTGAGAAATAGAGCTGTAACTATCCATATTGAGAAATAGAGCTGTAACTATCCATATTGAGAAATAGAGCTGTAACTATCCATATTGAGAAATAGAGCTGTAACTATCCATATTGAGAAATAGAGCTGTAACTATCCATATTGAGAAATAGAGCTGTAACTTTCCATATTGAGAAATAGAGCTGTAACTATCCATATTGAGAAATAGAGCTGTAACTATCCATATTGAGAAATAGAGCTGTAACTATCCATATTGAGAAATAGAGCTGTAACTATCCATATTGAGAAATAGAGCTGTAACTATCCATAATTAGATTATAATTGTTCATTTAATTTATAATCATTCTTTTTTTTTTCGTGCCACCAACAAGCTTCAATTTGCACCAAAGGAAGAACAGCACCGGAATATGAACAACAAGGCACTGGAACTGACCTATATTTACAGCAGGGAAACGATCCATCCAATACAATGGTTTTCCCAAAGAATGAGTCTGGTCTCCGCGGTACAAAATGGGTGAAAGGAAAATGCTTTGTGTCCATGGGTAAAACAACTTTACGATTCTTTGTTTCACATTTAACATATACAACACTTGAATATACTTTGTTTGAAGTAAAAATTTTATTATTCTAAATTAGAAATATTCTTATACCGAGCCTGCATCAATGAAAATGGTATTCGCTTTTTATAAATTATTTGCTGTAGTCAAACTAATATCTCTCTTGAAGTATGTCTAAGATAGGCAGATGATTTAAATAAAAAGGAGGGGAGGGGGGGGGAGTGAGTCCGCACCGGGGCGGTTAAAAAAATTGTATTTCCGCCACAATAAGGAGTCCCTACTGAAGTCGTAGACTTGACGTAGCGTTCCATTCTAACTTGCATTTTAAACATGATGCTTAGCTTTTATTTGTAAGCCAGGACTGCGATGTAAATGGTTTTCCTGTTAAACATAATTTTAAAGAGCAGACGGACTCTCCCACCACCCCCTCCCACCCCCACCCAAGTAAAAATACGACTGTAAAAAAATAATGTTCGCTAATAAGTCAATGGGGGCAGATGAAGATGAGAATTCATCTGTTTCTGTAGCCACGACATTAAAGCTATTTTGTGGTTAGCCCAGCCCGCCTTTAATTCCCTAACTTGAATCAGGTACCCATTTAATGCTGGGCGCACATGGGAGAACTTAACAGCACATTTCACCCGGAAAAATTCACATGGTTCACACCGAGAATCGAGCCCGGGACTCTCAGGCCGTCAGTCAAGCGATCTGCACCAATAGGCCATCCGTCCACCACCCAATCTTGACTGCACTAGTTACAATTCAAGTCCAAAGTCGAACAGAAATAAAACAAACATTCACCGCCTTGTCTAAGTGCCGTTACTGTGAAGAAAAATCCAGGCGATTCAAATTATGCTTTTGTATTTTTTTTTTTACTATTTCTCCTGAGAAGAAAATTGTTCATCATTTCTGTAAGGCTAATGCATTTATTCACTGATTCTTTTAACGGACTAAATGTGTACCACGGTGGTTAATTGGGTCAAACTAATTAAGTTATTAACCAATTACTTCCTTTCATTAAAGCTGCGATCGGTAATTGACAGTTAACAGCTTAATGAATCCATTTAATTCCCTGACCGCAGGTTATGGCAGCACTACGTAAACAGAAAGTCCAGTTTAACACCACAATGCCGCGGTTCAAAAATTATATTTCGCTGGGTACCCCTGCATAACCTTTCTCGTTACCCCTTGGGGCAAGCGTACTACCGGTTCAGAACCGCGGCAACAGTCCGAGAATAACATTTTTGCAGCTTGTGTATTTCATGGGGATTTTTATTAGTAATCATATTCTTTTATGCGTTAGATGTTAGATGCGTATACTTCTTGCTAAAAAGCTACCTTTATTTGTGTATGAATACTATTCGGTGGCGTCATTTCACCAAAATGTTGGTGGGGGGGGGGGACAAAAAGCGTCTGGTTTTCATTGTTCCATCAATTAAGTCATCAAAATCCATTGTTTTAACCAATTAATTTAATTATTTCAAGAATCTTGGAAGAGGGGCCACGGCCCCCCCCCCCCCCCGAAATGACGCCACTGATACAATTCCTAGCCTATCAAACTTTTTGAGTTCACGCAATTAACTCGGTGTTTTGTGTAATTTTGTTTTTTTTTTTTCAAACAGGGCAACACTACTGGTATGACTTCAGAGAAGACACAAACTGCAGCGACTACTTCCCTCTGTTCCTCATGTACAACGACGGAATGCTGAACGCGTTCGGTTGGGCTCTGACGGCGGATCTCACATCGTCCCGCTTCGAGCAGCCCTCGTCCAGAACGTTCAAGCTCTTTATGAGGGACGTGCCCAGGTGCCTGTACAATGTTGAGAAGTTGTCCACTATGCACATCTTCCTGAGCAGCTGGATACTGCACAACACTTGCTGAGTCAAGTGTGTTGTGACCTGTGAGAACAGCTGATGTATGATTGACTCACGGCCCGAATCTCTGTAGCAATGCAAGGCGTGCTGTTAATAAACGATGATGCTCAACTTAACGAACTTGTCTTTAGTTCAATACTAGAAGAGTATTTTAATGTAAAAAATATTATAAGGGATTTAATGTTACAAACACTAACCAATGGGGAGGAGTAGTGAGGGGGGGGGGGACTAGACAGAGAAAGTTTTACGTTGCTAGTTATTAGACAGAGATGTGATATTTGGTGCCAGAGTACATTTTTGGAGTACTTGTACTCGTACTTGCACCATGGGTAGCTCTACTCGTACTTGCACCATGGGTAGCTCTACTCGTACTTGCACCTAGATGGGTACATTTTTGGAGTACTTGTACTCGTACTTGCACCATGGGCTTCTGTACTCGTACTTGCACCTTGGGCTACTCTACTCGTACTTGCACCATGGGCTTCTGTACTCGTACTTGCACCTTGGGCTACTCTACTCGTACTTGCACCATGGGTAGCTCTACTCGTACTTGCACCTAGATGGGTATATTTTTGGAGTACTTGTACTCGTACTTGCACCATGGGCTTCTGTACTCGTACTTGCACCTAGAGTATTTTACTCGTATTTGAACACTTGCACCTTGGTTATTTTTTACTTATATAAAACGTGTTATTTGTACCTGTACTTGTACTTGCATGGCCAGTTCTTAAAACACCTCTGCTAGTTAGGTATTAAAAAACTAAGCAGTTTAAAAATAACACTGAGGTATTAGTTTGAATTGTGTTTACTGCAGCTATAGAGATTGGTACAATGAGCAACTCTAGATAAGTGGGTCATAAATACTTATCTTATTGAAATATGGAATAGTATTTTTTGTAACGATTTGGGGACAACCATTTATTTAAGTTATATAAAAAAAACAGGTGAATAAATAAAACAATTGGGAGGCTTTCCCTTTATCTCGCTCAACAAGTTTGTGGAGGATCCAAAAAAAAAACAACAGACAGTGAGGTAACTAGGTAGGGTACTAGGGGGCGCTCTACTCCGGGTGGTACCTGCGTCGGGTGGAACTCCCCCTCCCTCCCCCACCGCTCCGTTAAACAACTAACAACAATCAAGTCACAAAGAAAACAGGTCAATATGTTTTGAAAGTGGAACTTTTTGGAATCCAGCCGATTGACAGGAGTGGACTGAGTTCGGTTTGTACGTGTAACACACAGTTACATATTGTTTAAAAAAAGATAGTTTGTCAGTGAAACAATCACAGTAATAACTTGACCCTTTTCCATCTTTGTATATAGGTAGATCCGTTTGGTTGTTTTATATGCAGAACCCAAGAATTTTAATAAATCATACTTTTATACCGTTAAAAATAGTTAAAGTATGCTTCGTTCTGTAGAACATATATAAAAACAAGCAATTAAGCCTGTTCCATTCTGGACACAGGACGTGCTATAGCATTTTCGTATTATGTATCAGTACGTATGCTATCTTTCAGTAAATATTTGTAAATTTTGTAAATGTTTATAAATTCAATTGTGTAATGCATATATCTAAAAAAAGATATTAAAAAGACGTTTTCTTATATTTGAAAACAAAATTATTTTCTCTTAAATCTAACTACAAGTGGTTTGTGGTCACTGAAATAGGACTCATAATTGAAACATTCTAAATTGTAGTCATTTAATCGTCCGAAAACTCCGTCAATTGTTGCATAGCTCTGATACTTTCAATTAAACTCAGAACACAAGCTTACTATTTCATTTGATGAGTTTCTTAATAAATCTTGGTGAAACTACGTGCTGCAGTATTTTGCACCAAATGAATGGGTTATTGAACGTACAAGGTGTATATATAATATATAAGCCCCTTAGGAGCCCTGAAGCCCGGCCCTCAGAGGTCCTGTCGCGAAATGAACTTTTGATGTACACATGGCAGGCCAAGACCTACAAAATGATATATACATCATGGGTCTAGGACTTATAGTTGCTGAGAATGGGCGCTCCTTTATTAATATAGCTTATATAGTAAAAAACGGTACTAAGGCCCCTTTTACGGCCCTCAGAGGTCAGTTCGCGAAATGGAAAAAAGTCATTTCTTGGCAGGCCAAGACCTACAAAATGATATATACATCATGGGTCTAGGACTTATGGTTGTTGAGATCTAGGGTGATGACAGACAGACAGACAGACAAAACGGGGACAATAGAGCATTTTTTTTCGAAAATGCTCTAAAAAACTAAATGTGATGCACGGGACTGTAGATTTAAGGCAGAAATATTGTTCACGGAATAATCCTTAATTAAGCCCGTGCCAGCATTTTTAAAAGTAAGCAGAAACATTGTAATTGTATCCTTTGTAAGCATTGTTTTGATTTAATAATAATAAAAAAAATTATGATTATAACAATTTATCCCGAATAAATTATAAGATGTGTGCTTTTAAAATGTAGTATAAGCGTTGTGGTTGTAAAATATAGTATAAGCGTTGTGGTTGTAAAATGTAGTATAAGAGTTGTGGTTGTAAGATGTAGTATAAGCGTTGTGGTTGTAAAATATAGTATAAGCGTTGTGATTGTAAAATATAGTATAAGCGTTGTGATTGTAAGATGTAGTATAAGAGTTGTGGTTGTAAGATGTAGTATAAGCGTTGTGATTGTAAAATATAGTATAAGCGTTGTGGTTGTAAAATGTAGTATAAGCGTTGTGATTGTAAAATATAGTATAAGAGTTGTGGTTGTAAAATGTAGTATAAGAGTTGTGGTTGTAAGATGTAGTATAAGCGTTGTGGTTGTAAAATATAGTATAAGCGTTGTGATTGTAAAATGTAGTATAAGAGTTGTGGTTGTAAAATGTAACCTGCGATTATTGAATTGTAGATTTTATCGATATAGCACCGATTTATTTACCCTAACAAGTTCCACAATTTCACTAATGGTGTCGGGTAAACCATAAGAAATCTTTCAAGTGTCACGTCGCTATTCATCTTCCCGCGCAACGCCGGGTACACACTAGAATTGTTTTTTTTTTTTTTTAATTTATAAGAAAAATTAATGGGAACACTAGCTTCTTGCAACTGATCTGTTAATAAAACCACAGTAAACTCTCATTACTGATTAGCTGGTCAGTACTGGTCACTCTCTTCCTCCGTGGTCTTTGCGACCCCGGCTAGGTTGTAGTATTATAATATTGGGCACTGCAAAGCGGCAGAAAATAAAATCATAAAAATTGTTACATGATCAAAAGAGAAAAATCCAAACCTTAAAGTGTCAACATATGGACTCGATCATTAGGTTCCCAAAGCGTTCTATTTCATCCCAAGTAATATCCGTGTGTTATATAGCCTTTCGACAAGTAACCCCCCTTGCTTACCGGTCGATGTAAAAATTGAAACTTTTCATTCATTAGTTTACATTATATACTGTTGTGTATTGTTGGAGGTAAAAGAACAAGTGTTTAGTGAACCCGGTTATAATTTGATCAAAATAACGAGATGCTAGAAATTGTGTATCATCAATTTATTTCGCATAATTTGTATCGCATAATTTGTTGATAATACAACATCTTGCTGGTCACGTCTGCAACAGCTGCACTAATAGTTTGATATACTTGACACTTGTAATCAGTTGTCTAGACTGGGCTGAGGCAGACATCTGTACAACCAGACAGTGGTTGTCATGTTCAGAATTATTGTGACACTTAGCTAAATTAAATATTTTATACAGTGTTTCTAAAACTTTTGCGATTCACGATAACACCTATAAGTTTCATTCAGTGTCCACAGCAAAGCCGTAAAGAAAGATGAAAATGATCGAAGAAAAATAATTCGATCTATCTATCTATCTATCTATCTATCTATCTATCTATCTATCTATCTATCTATCTATCTATCTATCTATCTATCTATCTATCTATCTATCTATCTATCTATCTATCTATCTATCTATCTATCTATCTATCTATCTATCTATCTATCTATCTATCTATCTATCTATCTATCTATCTATTACTCAATCAGTCGGTCTATTATCAATTTTGTAATCAATCTAACTTTCATGAGCATATATACGTGGCATTCATTGCCGGGGGGGGGGGGTAGTGAGGTATGAAGACAACGTAAACCAATAGTTCCCATTATAGAGAAGATACTATAAACATCTAATTTGTGATTCCCAGTGTTTTCCTAAGCTAGAGAAAAGTTTGGTTGGTCGGCGTGCAGCATCTATTTATAACAGAGTAATAGCAATATATAGTCATCCATTAAAACAAAATGTATTGGGGCGAATGAATAAAACTAATTAATAGTTAAAGTTGTCGTTATGCCAAATTTAGTTTATCTCCTAAGTGGCTAACTTCCTTTATATCAAGAATATTATCAATAATTCAAGAGTTAAGAATTTAAATATTGATTAGAACAAGACAAGATAAAAACAGAGTTTTTAAAACTAACCGTTTTCTAACATTTTTTTTTTAGTTTGCTTTGCACGGTAATCACGTGCTGGCATAGATCTCAATATGAAACATGTTTGATTATGGATACAAGGGAAGTAAATCATCTATTAGTGCCATTCATTCTAGTTAACAAGGTTATATTCCTTAATTAGCTATGTGAATTTCTACCAAAATGACGTAGACACCAGAACTCAGAATAAACTACATCGCGATTGTGGAATGACGCCATAGCGTCTGTGTTGGGCGGAGCCTACCAAATTGCGTCATCAAACTCTGACTATATTGTTTCTCCACAATATCTTAAGAGTATACATTGCTATTACGCATGTAAAATTTTATCAACTTTCAAAACAACCGCAGATGAAACC
Organism: Bulinus truncatus; assembly: GCA_021962125.1. Classification (NCBI taxonomy): domain Eukaryota; kingdom Metazoa; phylum Mollusca; class Gastropoda; family Planorbidae; genus Bulinus; species Bulinus truncatus. Next base: position 1,235,507 of record JAGDYQ010000238.1, read on the forward strand.
TATTTCTATCTTACACCTTTTTTTTTTTTTGTTTTCAAACAGGACAACACTACTGGTATGATTTCAGGGTAGACACAGACTGCAGCAACTATTTCCCTTGGTTCCTCATGTACAACAACAGGAGGCTGAACGCATTAGGGTGGGCTCTGGCAGCGGATCTCACATCGTCCCGCTATGAGCACCCAAGAACCCAAACTTACCCGTTATTCATGACGGACGTACCCAGCTGCCTCTACCAGATTGGCAAACTATCAACCATGCACATCTTCTTGACCGACTGGGTAGTGACGAACCTGTGTTGAACCATGAGTTTATCGTGTGGGGGGACCGCTGATTTGGCTTGAAACACACTATGTGGCCCAATGCGTGCTGCACTTAATAAACAACGATGAACAACTTTGTGTGTGCGTCTTTTATTCAGATGTATTTGATGTCCTTACATTTTAACACTTTTAACAAATATTCAATTATAAATCGTATATTCCGATGTATTAGCGGAATGGCGGGCTGAGGGGTGTAGATACTCGACTGTCGACCTGAGAGTCCTTGGTTCGATCCGCTCATCTTTAGATGGGTACCTGACTAAAGTTGGGGAAGTAAACGCGGCAGGATGTTGTGCTAACCACACAATCCCTTCATATGCCAAGCTTATAGTAACTGATAGATTCTAGACTTCATCTGCCTTGAAGCCCCTTTAATAGTAAGGGAACTTTACTATTCAGATGTAAGACCGTACATTTTAGCTATTTTAACATATAATCAATATAAATCATCAATCAGCTAAGCCTCATAAAGTTTTTGCATCTTTAGGAAAGGGCCCCCTGCAGGCCCGTATCGTGCGGGGGACGGGTCCCCTGCTTTTTTATCTGACCCCCCCCCTCTGCTTATTTGTTCTATTTTTAGTAAAATGTATTACCTGCCCCCCCCCCCCTGCTATTGCCTGGCCCCTGCTGTAGATTTTCACCCTACGGGGCTGGCCTAGATAATATTATGTCCATGGATTTCACTCATTAACACTCGTAAACGATAAATCCTTACATTTTAAAGCAAATGTACATATATATATATAACCCATAAATTGATAATCAGAGATGTTAAATATTTATTAAGAGAGAGAGAGAGCAATAACAATTTAGACTGTTTTGTCTGGTAACAATTTACAATGCAATCGGCCTGTCCTTTCACGTTCAATAGGTAGGCTTCTCGTATCCTTAATCCATCAAGTTTTAATTTTTTTAATAGTTTTTAACAAAAAAAAATACGTAGCTTGTAACCTACATGGATTTAGTGTAATGATTCAACACTTCGAAATCAATACACACAAAATTTAAAATTCTTATAATATTTCATCGCTTATCAGGATCTAAGTGTTTTACACATTGCATCACTTGTAAAAAAAAATGTATCAAACTATTAATAGACACGACCAAATGTAAACATGTTTACATTAAAATAAAAAAATGTTGGTCAATTGATGGGGTATTTGATAACGTCAATGTAGATGTACAGAGGAGAGCAAGATCGTGATGTGTTGTGGTTAGACATAATGGCTGTCTGAGGTTTACCTTTCTTTAGGGGAAGTAAAATCTAAAAATTTCTAGATTCTGTGTTTTCCAATCGCCCTGATCAAACCAGTAGTCAAATAGATAGTTAAATTAGGCGACCTTTTTAGATAGACAAATTAGACAACCGCCATCATCTTCAATGTTATTGCTTCAATTATTATTACTATTTTTATTTACTGTGATGCTAAGAGTGTCCTGACAAGTATTTTTACCTAGTGCCCCAAATATTTCTACAAGTCTCTCTGTAAGGGTCCAATATATGGGGATGGTCACAATATATCTATGATCACCGAAACATGCCTATCTTCACCACATAGGGCTCCAAAAATAAGACATCAATGGCTAGGACACAATAAATAAATCTAGGATTCACTGCCTTTGGCCCAATAAAATCAATAACGGTCTCTGCCTTGGGCCCAATAAATATCAATTATGGTCTCTACCTTGGGCCCAATAAATATCAATAATAGTCTCTGCCTTGGGCCCAATAAATATCAGTTATGGTCTCTGCCTTGGACCCAATAAATATCAATAATAGTCTCTGCCTTGGGCCCAATAAATATCAATAATGATCTCTGCCTTGGGCCCAATAAATATCAATAATGGTCTCTGCCTTGGGCCCAATAAATATCAGTTATGTTCTCTGCCTTGGACCCAATAAAAATCAATAATGGTCTCTGCCTTGGGACCAATAAATATCAGTTATGGTCTCTGCCTTGGGCCCAATAAATATCAATTATGGTCTCTACCTTGGGCCCAATAAATATCACTTATGGTCTCTACCTTGGGCCCAATAAATATCAGTTATGGTCTCTGCCTTGGGCCCAATAAATATCAATTATGGTCTCTACCTTGGGCCCAATAAATATCAATTATGGTCTCTACCTTGGGCCCAATAAATATCAATAATAGTCTCTGCCTTGGGCCCAATAAATATCAGTTATGGTCTCTGCCTTGGACCCAATAAATATCAATAATAGTCTCTGCCTTGGGCCCAATAAATATCAATAATGATCTCTGCCTTGGGCCCAATAAATATCAATAATGGTCTCTGCCTTGGGCCCAATAAATATCAGTTATGTTCTCTGCCTTGGACCCAATAAAAATCAATAATGGTCTCTGCCTTGGGACCAATAAATATCAGTTATGGTCTCTGCCTTGGGCCCAATAAATATCAATTATGGTCTCTACCTTGGGCCCAATAAATATCACTTATGGTCTCTACCTTGGGCCCAATAAATATCAGTTATGGTCTCTGCCTTGGGCCCAATAAATATCAATTATGGTCTCTACCTTGGGCCCAATAAATATCACTTATGGTCTCTACCTTGGGCCCAATAAATATCAACAAATGCCATAAATCTACGGTTCTGCCTATGGCCCTCATAGAACGAACGGTTATGCCTATGATAAGCTGTTGTAGTAAACAGCTGTAGTTCTGTTGTCATACTTACAATATGTTGATCGCGTTCAATTTCCAGCACACGTGTATTTTAAAGTCTCTAATGGGGCCCCCTACATGGGGCACTGGGTGTGTCTACATGGGAGATGGGGCAAGGTAGGTGCCAGCTTTTGAACCCAGCAAGCTTTTTTTTGTCGCAATATGACCCTCAACTCCACAGGCTGACCTTGCTTTCTTCTTTTAAATAAACACCTTTTTTTTGTAGTCTTTAACAAATAATACCTACATTCTAAGGTTAAAAAAAAAAAAAAATCTCCACTTAAAAAATAGTCATTAAAACCTTCCACCAGTACTTCCCCCCCCTCCCCCCACCTTTATTATGAATCGGTTATCTGGGCTACCGTCAAGGGCTCCCACTGCTAAAGAGTCCCCCCTCCCCTCTAAACGCTTAATAATATTAAATCACTTCTATAGGGGTCCCTAAAATATCTCTGAAAGTCCGTGTCTGGGTTCCCAAAGACCTAAGAACGACTCATTTCCCCCCCCCACCCCCCACCCACACACTTAGTTATTTTATATCACTTTTTTTTTTTTTAGGTATATAAAATAAAAATAATTACAACTTTCTTTGCTGCATAACCGAACGCCCAGTTGGGTTT
>JAGDYQ010000238.1:1239632-1271692 GCA_021962125.1 Bulinus truncatus
GGGCTCGCTTAGCCTCTTCAGACAAACCTATCTAGGAGAAGGAAAACTCTGACCTCAAACCGGGGCAGATAGGGCTCGCTTAGCCTCTTCAGACAAACCTATCTAGGAGAAGGAAAACTCTGACCTCAAACCGGGGCAGCTAGGGCTCGCTTAGCCTCTTCAGACAAACCTATCTAGGAGAAGGAAAACTCTGATCTCAAACCGGGGCAGCTAGGGCTCGCTTAGCCTCTTCAGACAAACCTATCTAGGAGAAGGAAAACTCTTACCTCAAACCGGGGCAGATAGGGCTCGCTTAGCCTCTTCAGACAAACCTATCTAGGAGATGGAAAACTCTGATCTCAAACCGGGGCAGCTAGGGCTCGCTTAGCCTCTTCAGACAAACCTATCTAGGAGAAGGAAAACTCTGACCTCAAACCGGGGCAGCTAGGGCTCGCTTAGCCTCTTCAGACAAACCTATCTAGGAGAAGGAAAACTCTGACCTCAAACCGGGGCAGATAGGGCTCGCTTAGCCTCTTCAGACAAACCTATCTAGGAGAAGGAAAACTCTGACCTCAAACCGGGGCAGATAGGGCTCGCTTAGCCTCTTCAGACAAACCTATCTAGGAGAAGGAAAACTCTGATCTCAAACCGGGGCAGCTAGGGCTCGCTTAGCCTCTTCAGACAAACCTATCTAGGAGAAGGAAAACTCTGATCTCAAACCGGGGCAGCTAGGGCTCGCTTAGCCTCTTCAGACAAACCTATCTAGGAGAAGGAAAACTCTTACCTCAAACCGGGGCAGATAGGGCTCGCTTAGCCTCTTCAGACAAACCTATCTAGGAGATGGAAAACTCTGATCTCAAACCGGGGCAGCTAGGGATCGCTTAGCCTCTTCAGACAAACCTATCTAGGAGAAGGAAAACTCTGACCTCAAACCGGGGCAGCTAGGGCTCGCTTAGCCTCTTCAGACAAACCTATCTAGGAGAAGGAAAACTCTGACCTCAAACCGGGGCAGCTAGGGCTCGCTTAGCCTCTCCAGGCAAAACCTATCTAGGAGAAGGAAAACTCTGACTTCAAACCGGGGCTTGCTCAGCTTGCTTAACGCGCTCAGGAGATATCTCTGTCAAAGGCTATGAGCTGCACCTCAACCCCGGCCAGTTGACTTGTAATCCGCTTGCCACTGGAGCACTGGGGAGCGGGCGAGAGAGTGAGGTCGACGGTGCGCAACTCTTCTTCACTTTAATAGCTAGAAGTACTAGTTAGAGCACCATTGACATGACGTGTATGTATAGCTAGAAGTACTAGTTGGAGCGCCATTGACATGAGGTGTGTGTATAGCTAGAAGTACTAGTTAGAGCATCATTGACATGAGATGTCTGTATAGCTAGAAGTACTAGTTGGAGCGCCATTGACATGAGGTGTGTGTATAGCTAGAAGTACTATTTAGAGCGCCATTGACATGAGGTGTGTGTATAGCTAGAAGTACTAGTTGGAGCGCCATTGACATGAGGTGTGTGTATAGCTAGAAGTACTAGTTAGAGCGCCATTGACATGAGGTGTGTGTATAGCTAGAAGTACTAGTTGGAGCGCCATTGACATGAGGTGTATGTATAGCTAGAAGTACTAGTTAGAGCATTATTGACATGAGATGTCTGTATAGCTAGAAGTACTAGTTGGAGCGCCATTGACATGAGGTGTGTGTATAGCTAGAAGTACTATTTAGAGCGCCATTGACATGAGGTGTGTGTATAGCTAGAAGTACTAGTTGGAGCGCCATTGACATGAGGTGTGTGTATAGCTAGAAGTACTAGTTAGAGCGCCATTGACATGAGGTGTGTGTATAGCTAGAAGTACTAGTTGGAGCGCCATTGACATGAGGTGTGTGTATAGCTAGAAGTACTAGTTGGAGCGCCATTGACATGAGGTGTGTGTATAGCTAGAAGTACTAGTTAGAGCGCCATTGATATGAGGTGTGTGTATAGCTAGAAGTACTAGTTGGAGCGCTATCGAAATGAGGTGTGTGTATAGCTAGAAGTACTAGTTGAAGCGCTATCGACATGAGGTGTGTGTATAGCTAGAAGTACTAGTTAGAGCGCCATTGACATGAGGTGTGTGTATAGCTAGAAGTACTAGTTAGAGCGCTATTGACATGAAGTGTGTGTATAGCTAGAAGTACTAGTTAGAGCACCATTGACATGAAGTGTGTGTATAGCTAGACGTATACCCGTCGTTGCTGGGAAAGTCTAGGTGTCCCGAGACACTCGAATCATATCAATTACATTTACCCGAATCTGTTGGACGCATAGGACTTCCACCACCTCCCTACTTTTCCTGGCACCCACCCTGTACCTCATTCAGCGGATACCCCACCCATCCTTGTACCAACACGCTGCTTTCGTGGACACGCCACAGTCCGTGCCCCCTGGGCTCCCGTTCCCAGTGCCACATGTGAAAGGGTTAATCATTTTACTCCTGTGCTCCTGTGTATTATAATTATATTAGCTGTACCCTGCAAAACCTTTGCATAAGAGTTATATTCCTTTAGGTCTCATCAGTAGGCTAGGTTATTTTTTGTTTCGGACAGATTCGATTTTTTCACGATTTTTACTACAATTGTTTACGTTTGACGATTTTTAACTAGAATACTGTTGTATTAATTCTTTACTTTCGATTTAAGGCAGGACCCACACCGCTATTATTTATATAGATTGATGTTTGTTTTTCTACACAAATAAAGGCAATAACAAGCTGTGACACAGTGAATGAGGTTTGTCTACATGACATTCTGTCAATGACTTACCTGTGACACATTGAATGTGATTTGTCAAAACTGTCAGTGACATTTCTGTGACACAATGACTGAGGTTTGTTTCCCTGACATTCTGTCATTACTGTCAATCACTTACCGGTGACACAGCGAGTGTGGTTTGTCTTTCATGTTTCGCTTCACGTGCAACGTGTCCGTCTTACATCCTGGCATCGAGCTTCGAAGATCTCTGCGCATGCGTTCCACCATCTGTGTGAAAAAATCCTGTCCCCCATCTTGACTTCCGTTTGAAGAGTCTGAATTTTCTAGGTCATTCTGGTGAGACTTGTTGTAGTGAGACATGACCTCTGACCTCCAGTGTATCCAGTTGAATATCCTGAAGATTGGGAGGAAAGGGGGGGGGGACAAATAGAAAAATATAGGAGATATGATTAAATGGAATTCACACATATACATACATATAAAGTAATTATAAAACTATTGATATGTACATTAAATATAATTAAATTAATGTCTATCGAGGGTGATTTGAGTCAAATCTGTGAATGGTCATTAATACCATCAACGACCGATAAGCTAATTAAAGTCTTTTTGTTATTGTCGTGACTCTAATTATGTTCTGGTAGCGTACATGTAGAGTAACAACAACACAGGCATATAAAACAATGACCAATTGAGATGGTAACAGAGTGTGTGTATCATTTGTGATTATAGAGACGCATGCGGCCCTATGGCCCTATGTTTGACATGGCTAACTAATAAAATGGCGACGTGATAACACTTCACACTTGCAAGGACAGACCTTACTACAGAATTTGGCAGAATTATGGGGTGTTACATGACGCTGAGCACAGAACTGGTGTGTAGGGTGTTACATGACGCTGAGCACAGAACTGGTGTGTAGGGTGTTATATGACGCTGAGCACAGAACTGGTGTGTAACCGTAGCGTGCGGGGGGGGGCAGGGGGCCGACCCCCCTTCGTTTTGTCTGGCCCCCTCTGCTTATTTTCTCTACTAAGTAAAATGTATTAACTGCCCCCCCCCTTGCTATTGCCTGTTCCCTACTGTAGAATGTCTGGCCCCTCCTGTAAAATTTTCACGCTACGGGGCTGGTGTTACATGACGCTGAGAACAGAACTGGTGTGTAGGGTGTTACATGACGCTGAGCACAGATCTGGTGTGTAGGGCGTTACATGACGCTGAGCACAGAACTGGTGTGTAGGGTGTTACATGACGCTGAGCACAGAACTTGTGTGTATGTATTTATTAAACTTTGAAGTAAATGTCAACACCAACTTAAGTTAGCTGTCTAAGGCTACATTCTGGGAGCATATGTCAATGGCACCTGCCCTTCAGGCTCCGTCAGGTACAGTCATCTACTTTAAAATTACAAATCAATAGGTGGCTATGTGTAATCAAAGGGGCATCTATTGGTAAAGTTCAGAGGTTAGGGCCCTGAAGTTTGCAAGTTATGAGAATTTTTTTTAACTTCCGGAATATTTGGCATACAGAAAGTATCATACGACCAGTTGTTTTAATATAGCCAGGAGGGTCAGATAGACATTCAGTTGTTGTAATATAGCCAGGAGGGTTAAATAGACATTCAGTTGTTGTAATATAGCCTGGAAGGTTAAATAGACATTCAGTTGTTGTAATATAGCCAGGAAGGTTAAAGAGACATTCAGTTGTTGTAATATAGCCAGGAAGGTTAAATAGACATTTAGTTGTTGTAATATAGCCAGGAGAGTCATATAGACATTCAGTTGTTGTAATATAGCCAGGAGGGTCATATAGATATTCAGTTGTAGACGCTTTCAAAAGCCCGGGTTTTGCTAACGTTAGGAATAGGCATATATTCGAGATAAATTAGTGATATATGAATTTATATATATATATTAGTGACAGTTGCCATGACCACAACCATACATTTTATTGTATTTCCTAGAGCGTTCAATTGACGATATACAGCAGCGTGAGTACTGTGTCTCATTAAATGTAGCCAACTGCATACATTTCACTATACGACGACATGAGTACTGTGTCATATTAAATGTAGCCAACTGCATATATTTCACTATACGACAATATGAGTACTGTGTCTCATTAAATGTAGCCAACTGCAAATATTTTACTATACGACGACATGAGTACTGTGTCATATTAAATGTAGCCAACTGCAATTATTTCGCCATACGACGACATGAGTACTGTGTCATATTAAATGTAGCCAACTGCAATTATTTCACTTTACGACGACATGAGTACTGTGTCATATTAAATGTAGCCAACTGCAATTATTTCACTTTACGACGACATGAGTACTGTGTCATATTAAATGTAGCCAACTGCAATTATTTCGCCATACGACGAGGACGTTCTGTTAATGTGTTTAATACTATTGCCTCAGTTATAGAATGCCACTGGGTCATTTCAGAAGTTATAAGTCACAAGTCATTCTTGATGAGACATTTTATCATTTAAGTCACCAGCCTGCACCCACCATTTTGGTACTAAGTCAAATGAATTTAAAAAGTTGGAGCGGGCTCAATCACTACAATTGTGTGCCTGAGACCAGTCAGTTAACTAGGGACTTAACCGAGTTGTCCAACAGAACACTGCTATAGTCAGTCCACGCACTTAATACTTGTAGCATTAGGTCTGACATTCTAAAAACAACTGAAATTAACAAAGATGTCGACCAAAAACAATCCCAGTTCTAATTAACTGTAAACACAGATTGAAACTAGGTTTTACATAAAGAATAATTTAGCTGGTTTTAGAAACATTGGACATTTTAGAAAACAGAATTCTAGAGTATATGGAGGATAAATGTAGATTTCAAGCTGTGTATAGTCTGTATTATATTTGAATAAACTGACGAGTTTAATGTATGCAGTAGTATAGCTTTATATTAGGGCAGCAGTATAGCTTTATATTTGGGCAGTAGTATAGCTTTATATTAGGGTTGTTGATTAAAGTGCGTTAATTTGCGTTTAACGCGTCAAAAAAAATTTGCGATTCAAATTTTTAACGCAACCCCTAAATGCGTTAATTTGACCAAAATGCTATAAGTTCGACAAATCGATAAATAACAGAATTTCACTCAACAATTTAAAGTTAAGGTCCGTTCACTTATTAAGTAGATCTACCACCCCCACCTGGTCGCAATTCGCATAAACCCTCACCCCCAGGTACGTCGACAAAAGCCTTACCTGTAATATAAAATGAAGATGTTTTTTGTTATAAAGCCCTTCGACAAGTAAGCCTCCTGCTCCCTTCCCGGTCGATGTAAAAAGAGAAAAGTTTCATTCACTAGTTTACATTATATACTGTAGTGTATTGGTGGAGGTACTATAGTGTATTGTTGAAGGTAAAAAAAAAGTGTATAATGAACCCGGTTATAATTAGATCAAAATAACGAGATGCTAGAAATTTTGTAGCATCATTTTTTGCGCATAATTTTATATCGCATTTTGATAATACAGCATCTTACTGGTCACGTTTTCAACAGCTGCACTAATAGTTTCATATACATGAAACCTGTCATCAGTGTCCAGACTAAGCCGGTGAGCACATCTGTACATGTGACAGTGGTTGTATTTTTCAGAATTATTGTGACATTAAGTTAAATTTAATATTTTATATTAGGGCTGTTGATTTACTGCAATTAAAGCGTAATTAATGCGTTAAAAATATGCGATTACATTTTTTTAACACAAACACCTAAATGCGTTAAATTTTACCCAAATGCTGTTATTTCAGAGTTGCAGAAAAAAATTAGTAAATAACCCAATTATATAACCAGATCAGACAAGATTACAAAAAAAAAAACAAGATAAAATACCCGAACACAGAAACTGTCACGTTTACTTACAATCATAGCAGCTATATGACCTTGAAACAATAGGATTGTCATTTCTTAATTCTAACAATTAGTGAACATCTGCAGTTTGATTGACAGGTGTCATGATTTGGAAACAATGGAACTTGTGTAAACTTGTTTTGGGACAGAGGGTAAGCCATAAGTAACGTCATCTTTGTGTGTGGGGGTGGGAGAGTGGTTGCTAAGTGTGTCAAAAATGTAACCAGGTTGGGAAAGGGGGCAAAATGAAAAAAAAACGCATTAATAACAAATGTGCATGTACTTTCTGGCTATGCTATTCGTTTATGAAGTTAAAGGCATATATGAGATATAAATGACGTGTGTTGGGGGAATGGGAAGTGTACGGTAGCGGTAAACATGACTTCCGTGGGGCGAAGTGTAGAAAAATATTACATGGAAGAGGGGAACAGGGGTTGACATACATCATGAGTTCGGAAACTACGGTACGAGAAAAACACATGTTTGGCATTGTTGTTGATTAAAAGAAAAACTCGCATCGCTTGACGTGATTGATACATGTCAATAAACTGGTCTCAATAACTAGTTCAATAGGCATATATGCTAATGCTTAATAAATCATTTACAATTAATTATACCTCATTCGTAAATTAATCTGACTTGTTTATTATGTCAATTTTATGCTATGATATTATAACATACTAGTTTGAATACAAACAAATGTATTATATTGTGTCGATTAAAATGTGCGTTAATTTGCGATAACATTTTTAATCATGCGTTAATTTCGATCATTTTTTAATCGGACAGCAGCTCTACTTTATATTTAGCATATTTATAAAGATTTTTTAAAAGTTTATGACAATAGCTAGCTCATAAGTTATGATAAATGTTGTTCTTTCGGTACCCTATGCTATGGTAAGTTTGGTAGCCCTAGACAAAGACACAGTTTAGGCCCTCAGGCGAAGACATAATTTAGGGCACTAAATACAGGTGTTCATGCCAATCAAGGCTTTCTACCTATCTCACAAGTGGGGCCCCGTATTCCCGACTGTTTAGTTACATTAAATAATGAGGGCCCTAAACTGTGGGGGCCCAAGGCAGCCGCCTACAATTACCAATCCATAAGAACGACGCTAAGTTGTAAAGGGAACCATAAATAAAAGCTTTGAATACTCCATGACAATATATCCCCGTTAATGTCATTAAAAAATAATCTCTGTAAAAAAAAGTTTCGTTTTTTTTTATTTTTAATTTTTTTTCTATTAATTATCTTTGAACAGGAAGACATGTTAATGTTTTGTTTCACTTACCACTGGCTTTATAAATTATAAAACAATGAAATCAAACAAAGATGTTTGTATTAGGAATTACACACAGACATTCTATCGGCTTTTAAATGGCGACAGTATTTTCTCAACACTCAAACTATTAAACCGAGATAGTTCTGGTGTAGCCGTGAGTAGATGATTGTTGACACAGGGCGGCCACAAACAAGAATATGTCAGGGGTACATGCCCTTCAGGCCCCGTCTGATTTAAAATTTCAAATCAATAGTTGGTTGGATGTAATCACAGAGACGTCTTTTGGCAATAATTATCAGGGTGTGTGGACCTGAAGTAAGCAAGTTGTGGATCTGGAGTAAGCAAGTTGTGGATCTGGAGTAAGCAAGTTGTGGCCCTGGAGTAAGCAAGTTGTGACCCTGGAGTAAGCAGGTTGTGGCTCTGGCGTAAGCTAGGTGTGGATCTGGAGTAAGCAAGATGTGGCCCTGGAGTAAGCAAGTTGTGGCCGTGGAGCAAGCAGGTTGTGGCCCTGGAGTAAGCAGGTTGTGGCTCTGGCGTAAGCTAGGTGTGGCCCTGGAGTAAGCACGTTGTGGCCCTGGAGTAAGCAAGTTGTGGCCCTGGAGTAAGCCAATTGTGAGAATCTGTTTTAAAACTTCCGGACTATTTGGCATACAGAAAGTATGATTTGACCAGTTGTAATATAGACAGGTTAACCATCGCTAATGACGGGTGTATTAGGCTATTGTCTTTTGTCACCGTTTTCATCAATTTAATTTTTGACAACCACTGGTATACACTGTATTCAATACGAGATAAATATTGTGAACAAACTATGGAACTACAGGCACAAACTATGGTACTACTGGCACAAATTATGGTACTACTGGCACAGACTATGGTACTACTGGCACAAACTACTCACCAATATTCCAGTGCAACAAAACTGCCCCAGGTTACGGCGTCTACCTCAGAGAGAACACATCTTGGAATATGGAGGACAGAAACAAATGAATAGTTAATGGTGAGTACATGATGGTAACAAGAAATTAGTTGGGAATAAAGTCAATAGCTACAGGATTTACATGTCAGTATGTGTACCATACACCATTTACAATGTCAGTACATGAGTTAATACCAGCACCATTTACAATGTCAGTACATGAGTCAATACCAGCACCATTTACAATGTCAGTACATGAGTCAATACCAGCACCATTTACAATGTCAGTACATGAGTCAATACCAGCACCATTTACAATGTCAGTACATGAGTTAATACCAGCACCATTTACAATGTCAGTACATGAGTCAATACCAGCACCATTTACAATGTCAGTACATGAGTCAATACCAGCACCATTTACAATGTCAGTACATGAGTTAATACCAGCACCATTTACAATGTCAGTACATGAGTCAATACCAGCACCATTTACAATGTCAGTACATGAGTCAATACCAGCACCATTTACAATGTCAGTAGTACATGAGTCAATACCAGCACCATTTACAGTGTCAGTACATGAGTCAATACCAGCACCATTTACAGTGTCAGTACATGAGTCAATACCAGCACCATTTACAGTGTCAGTACATGAGTCAATACCAGCACCATTTACAGTGTCAGTACATGAGTCAATACCAGCACCATTTACAGTGTCAGTATATGAGTCAATGTGTCAATATATATATATATATATATATATATATATATATATATATATATATATATATATATATATATATATATGTGGCAAAGGTCTTTTTCGCAATTTTGCTGTAATTAATTTAAATAAATAAATCAATTTCATAAACATAAAGCCTATATAATTGATTATGTTTGCTTTATTTACAAATTTCTTGTGAAAATGTTGGTTTCAGCGAATATGTTTACATGCCACAGTAATAACAATTTATCAAACAAATTATCGTCTCCTGGACTGTCAATAGTAACTTATTGATACTAATCTTGTATTTTTTTACTTTCATTAGCATCGAGGTTAAAGTCTAATCATTGAATAGTGAACCCCATCAACAGCTGGTCCAAACTGTCATTCTCGTTATTGATTTTTGTTTTCTTTATCTTACAATCTGAGATCATAATCATTACGGGAGATAAGGGAAAAAACAAGTTTTTGTGAAATCTTTTAAAAATCTGGCTGGATGATGATGTCACGAGATTTGTTTTCAACAGAGAAAAAAAGAAACCAAATAAAAAAGAGGCTGTATTTTTAGCTCTACATTAGTTCAATGATGACACACATATTTACATTAGTTCAATAAGGTCACATATATTTAGATTAGTTCATTGATCACATACATATTTACATTAGTTCAATAAGGTCACATATATTTAAATTAGTTCAAATATGGCAAACATATTTAAATTAGTTCTATAACGTCACATATATTTACAATAGCCCAGTGATGACACACTTATTTACATAACTTCTATAAGGTCACATATATTTACATTAGTTCCATAAGGTCACACATATTTAGATGCGTTCTATAAGGTCAAACATATTCACATTAGTTCTTTAAGGTCACGCATATAATTACATTAGTTCTATAAGGTCTTAAATATTTACCTTATTTTCATAACGTCATATACATTTATATTGTTTCTAAATTCGTCCCATTCACGTACCTTACACTCACCATAAGATCACACATACATTACATAACGTCTAAAGTTCTAATTTTACATTATTTGTAATGATATCATCTATACAGTTTCCTAAATCCCGTGTAGTTAAAGCCCAGTATATTGTATTCCATTTATGTACTTACTATTACTGCTGCCTTTCCTTGATATAAAATTTTAGTAAACCTAGTGAATTGTGTTGAGGTTAAATTATGAATTTATTCTATAAACAATTTCGCAAAACAAAAACAAATGTTGCAACGCTATCAACAGTTCAACTTCACAATATTGAACATCGTTTTACATTAAAAATGAAATCTGTTCACATGTATCCAGGAACAGTAACAGCAAAGTGCCACTCTACAGATATTTTTTTTTCAAACGATTCCGCAATTTTCTGTTGTTAAGTACAAAAAATTATCTGGAGATTTGTACATCCGGGCAACTACTTCCTGTGTGAATTATGAGATAGCAGGGACAACAAAAGTAATTACGTCACATTGACTTGATGAGTGTTGAATAGCTTTGTCTTATTTTACCTCAAACGTGAGTCGCAAAGTTCTCGAATGCCGTAGTGTTAAATTTGTCTCATACATTTAGATCAACTATTGTGTTGGGACAGCTGAGTATGTAAGAGACGTCTCAAGAGGCCCAACTAGTAGGCCAGGATTGTCCTGAGACACGTCTCTTGAGGCCCAACTAGTAGGCCAGGATTGTCCTGAGACACGTCTCTTGAGGCCCAACTAGTAGGCCAGGATTGTCCTGAGACACGTCTCTTGAGGCCCAACTAGTAGGCCAGGATTGTCCTGAGACACGTCTCTTGAGGCCCAACTATGAGACCAGGCTTGTCCTAGACACGTCTCTTGAGGCCCAACTAGTAGGCCAGGCTTGTCCTAGACACGTCTCTTGAGGCCCAACTAGTAGGCCAGGCTTGTCCTAGACACGTCTTTTGAGGCCCAACTAGTAGGCCAGGCTTGTCCTAGACACGTCTCTTGAGGCCCAACTATGAGACCAGGCTTGTCCTAGACACGTCTCTTGAGGCCCAACTAGTAGGCCAGGCTTGTCCTAGACACGTCTCTTGAGGCCCAACTAGTAGGCCAGGCTTGTCCTAGACACGTCTCTTGAGGCCCAAATAGTAGGCCAGGCTTGTCCTAGACACGTCTCTTGAGGCCCAACTAGTAGGCCAGGATTGTCCTAGACACGTCTCTTGAGGCCCAACTATGAGACCAGGCTTGTCCTAGACACGTCTCTTGAGGCCCAACTAGTAGGCCAGGCTTGTCCTAGACACGTCTCTTGAGGCCCAACTATGAGACCAGGCTTGTCCTAGACACGTCTCTTGAGGCCCAACTAGTAGGCCAGGCTTGTCCTAGACACGTCTCTTGAGGCCCAACTAGTAGGCCAGGCTTGTCCTAGACACGCTTCTTATGGCCCGACTAGGAGGCCAGGCTTGTCCTAGACACGTCTCTTGAGGCCCAACTAGGAGGCCAGGCTTGTCCTAGACACGCCTCTTGAGGCCCAACTAGGAGGCCAGGCTTGTCCCGAGACACGTCTCTTGAGGCCCAACCAGTAGGCCAGGATTGTCCTAGACACGCCTCTTGAGGCCCAACTAGGAGGCCAGGCTTGTCCCGAGACACGTCTCTTGAGGCCCAACCAGTTGGCCAGGATTGTCCTAGACACGCCTCTTGAGGCCCAACCAGTAGGCCAGGATTGTCCTGAGACTAAGATTTTATTTGGGGAAGAGGGCAAATGGTAGGTATAGACTATGACATGTTTGGTCAGCGGTGAGTTGTAGGAGACCTATAATAGTAGATCTATAGTAATTTTCACTGTGATATAACTGTTTTGTTTGAACGTTGTATAGGTATCTACAATGTTAAAGACGAATGTTATGTGTTGTTTGGTGTATTGCACTAATGAACTCAGTCTTAGAATCCGTTATTATGAATTCAAATCAGATTTTAAAAAAAGTATGAAAATTTTAATTTGTTATATTATAGTAATTTTAGTCTTCTCGAGTAGGTCAACAGTCAACTATTCTGTACAACCTGTGGATGACCCATGGTCATCCTTAATAATAGTGGCAACTCCACTAGCTGCCCAGCCATTTCAAAACATTGCTCGAAGCGACGATGGTCTTTAGACTCGTGACACCTGACAAAAGTCCTGTCAATCATCGTCCATCATGGACAGCTGACCAGCAGAGCCATTCTTACGGGGTCATAGTTCAATGTATATTGTTAGGAGGGAAGGGGCTATCGAGGCCATTGCTTGAAAACTTGAAGTCAGTAATTTTCTTTTACAACTGTGACCCCTTTCCCCCCCCCCCAGTTGCCCACTCAGGTGGCGGGCCTGATTGTTAATAGTTTAGACCTGCCAGAATGTGACACCCGTCACATTTCTTTTTAAACTTGTACACACATCTTGAGCAGTATAAATGTTGTAATATTGATTGTGAATAAAAATAGAAATAGATTAAATATGCCTATTGTTACAGATAACAAAATGTCGCCACAGGAGTCTGCCATTCAAGTATGGGCTCTGGGACACCTCTAACTTTCTCGATCTTGACACCACTAACATTGTCTATCTTGACACCACTAACATTGTCTATTGGGACATCTCTAACATTGTCTATCGGGACACCACTAACATTGTCTATATTGACACCACTAACATTGTCTATTGGGACACCACTAACATTGTCTATTGGGACACCACTAACATTGTCTATTGGGACATCACTAACATTGTCTATCGGGACACCACTAACATTCTCTATCTTGACACCACTAACATTGTCTATAGGGACACCACTAACATTGTCTATCTTGACACCACTAACATTGTCTATCTTGTCACCACTAACATTGTCTATTGGGACACCACTAACATTGTCTATCTTGACAACACTAACATTGTCTATCTTGAGACCACTAACATTGTCTATCTTGACACCACTAACATTGTCTATCTTGACACCACTAACATTGTCTATTGGGACATCACTAACATTGTCTATCGGGACACCACTAACATTGTCTATCTTGACAACACTAACATTGTCTATTGGGACACCACTAACATTGTCTATTGGGACACCACTAACATTGTCTATTGGGACATCACTAACATTGTCTATCGGGACACCACTAACATTCTCTATCTTGACACCACTAACATTGTCTATCGGGACACCACTAACATTGTCTATCTTGACACCACTAACATTGTCTATCTTGACACCACTAACATTGTCTATTGGGACACCACTAACATTGTCTATCTTGACAACACTAACATTGTCTATCTTGACACCACTAACATTGTCTATCTTGACACCACTAACATTGTCTATCTTGACACCACTAACATTTTCTATCTTGACACCACTAACATTGTCTATTGGGACACCACTAACATTGTCTATCGGGACACCACTAACATTGTCTATCTTGACACCACTAACATTGTCTATCGGGACACCACTAACATTGTCTATCTTGACACCACTAACATTGTCTATTGGGACACCACTAACATTGTCTATTGGGACACCACTAACATTGTCTATTGGGACATCACTAACATTGTCTATCGGGACACCACTAACATTGTCTATCTTGACACCACTAACATTGTCTATCGGGACACCACTTACATTGTCTATCTTGACACCACTAACATTGTCTATTGGGACACCACTAACATTGTCTATTGGGACACCACTAACATTGTCTATTGGGACACCACTAACATTGTCTATTGGGACATCACTAACATTGTCTATCGGGACACCACTAACATTCTCTATCTTGACACCACTAACATTGTCTATCGGGACACCACTAACATTGTCTATCTTGACACCACTAACATTGTCTATCTTGACACCACTAACATTGTCTATCTTGACACCACTAACATTGTCTATCTTGACACCACTAACATTGTCTATCGGGACACCACTAACATTGTCTATCTTGACACCACTAACATTGTCTATTGGGACACCACTAACATTGTCTATTGGGACATCACTAAAATTGTCTATCGGGACACCACTAACATTGTCTATTGGGACATCACTAACATTGTCTATCGGGACACCACTAACATTCTCTATCTTGACACCACTAACATTGTCTATCGGGACACCACTAACATTGTCTATCTTGACACCACTAACATTGTCTATTGGGACACCACTAACATTGTCTATTGGGACACCACTAACATTGTCTATCTTGACAACACTAACATTGTCTATCTTGACACCACTAACATTGTCTATCTTGACACCACTAACATTGTCTATCTTGACACCACTAACATTTTCTATCTTGACACCACTAACATTGTCTATTGGGACACCACTAACATTGTCTATCGGGACACCACTAACATTGTCTATCTTGACACCACTAACATTGTCTATCGGGACACCACTAACATTGTCTATCTTGACACCACTAACATTGTCTATTGGGACACCACTAACATTGTCTATTGGGACACCACTAACATTGTCTATTGGGACATCACTAACATTGTCTATCGGGACACCACTAACATTGTCTATCTTGACACCACTAACATTGTCTATCGGGACACCACTTACATTGTCTATCTTGACACCACTAACATTGTCTATTGGGACACCACTAACATTGTCTATTGGGACACCACTAACATTGTCTATTGGGACACCACTAACATTGTCTATTGGGACATCACTAACATTGTCTATCGGGACACCACTAACATTCTCTATCTTGACACCACTAACATTGTCTATCGGGACACCACTAACATTGTCTATCTTGACACCACTAACATTGTCTATCTTGACACCACTAACATTGTCTATCTTGACACCACTAACATTGTCTATCTTGACACCACTAACATTGTCTATCTTGACACCACTAACATTGTCTATTGGGACACCACTAACATTGTCTATTGGGACATCACTAAAATTGTCTATCGGGACACCACTAACATTGTCTATCTTGACACCACTAAAATTGTCTATTGGGACACCACTAACATTGTCTATCTTGACACCACTAACATTGTCTATCGGGACACCACTAACATTGTCTATCTTGACACCACTAACATTGTCTATCGGGACACAACTAACATTGTCTATCTTGACACCACTAACATTGTCTATCTTGACACCACTAACATTGTCTATCTTGACACCACTAACATTTTCTATCTTGACACCACTAACATTGTCTATTGGGACACCACTAACATTGTCTATCGGGACACCACTAACATTGTCTATCTTGACACCACTAACATTGTCTATCGGGACACCACTAACATTGTCTATCTTGACACCACTAACATTGTCTATTGGGACACCACTAACATTGTCTATTGGGACACCACTAACATTGTCTATTGGGACATCACTAACATTGTCTATCGGGACACCACTAACATTGTCTATCTTGACACCACTAACATTGTCTATCGGGACACCACTTACATTGTCTATCTTGACACCACTAACATTGTCTATTGGGACACCACTAACATTGTCTATTGGGACACCACTAACATTGTCTATTGGGACACCACTAACATTGTCTATTGGGACATCACTAACATTGTCTATCGGGACACCACTAACATTCTCTATCTTGACACCACTAACATTGTCTATCGGGACACCACTAACATTGTCTATCTTGACACCACTAACATTGTCTATCTTGACACCACTAACATTGTCTATCTTGACACCACTAACATTGTCTATCTTGACACCACTAACATTGTCTATCTTGACACCACTAACATTGTCTATTGGGACACCACTAACATTGTCTATTGGGACATCACTAAAATTGTCTATCGGGACACCACTAACATTGTCTATCTTGACACCACTAAAATTGTCTATTGGGACACCACTAACATTGTCTATCTTGACACCCTTAACATTGTCTATCGGGACACCACTAACATTGTCTATCTTGACACCACTAACATTGTCTATCGGGACACAACTAACATTGTCTATCTTGACACCACTAACATTGTCTATCGGGACACCACTAACATTGCCTATCGGGACACCACTAACATTGTCTATCGGGACACCACTAACATTGTCTATCGGGACACCACTAACATTGTCTATCGGGACACCACTAACATTGTCTATCGGGACACCACTAACATTGTCTATCGGGTCACCACTAACATTGTCTATCGACATAAACGGCTATGTTTCTTAGTCAGTGGTTCTCAAAGTAAGGTCGGTCGTGGACGAATTTCAGGTGTGTCGCGACACAGTTTGAATTCATAATTACATGATCCCGCATCTAATAATTAAATATTACAAATATTTTTCTTAGCATGTTACAATACTAAAAGTCGTAAATCTGAAACGTAAATGAAGACATCTAAATCTATGTTTACAATTTATGAAAATTTTATTCACTTTCTTTTTATTGTAGTTGTTTTTTTTTTCTGGTTGGCCGAGAAGACAAAATACTTGTTTACAATGGTTTACGAAACAAAACTGTCTTCAAAATGGGTCACGAAACAAAACTGTCGTCAAAGTGGGTCATGAAACAAAACTGTCGTCAAAGTGGGTCACGAAAAAAAACTGTCGTCAAAGTGGTTCACGAAACAAAACTGTCGTCAAAGTGAGTCACGAAACAAAACTGTCCTCAAAGTGGGTCACGAAACAAAACTGTCGTCAAAGTGGGTCACGAAACAAAACTGCCATCAAAGTGAGTGACCAAACAAAACTGTCGTCAAAGTGAGTGACGAAACAAAACTGTCGTCAAAGTGGGTCGCGAAACAAAACTGTCATCAAAGTGAGTGACGAAACAAAACTGTCATCAAAGTGAGTGACGATACAAAACTGTCATCAAAGTGAGTGACGAAACAAAACTGTCGTCAAAGTGAGTGACGAAACAAAACTGTCGTCCAAGTGAGTCACGAAACAAAACTGTCGTCCAAGTGAGTCACGAAACAAAACTGTCATCAAAGTGGGTCACGAAACAAAACTATCGTCAAAGTGAGTCACGAAACAAAACTGTCATCAGAGTGGGTCACGAAACAAAAAACTGTCGTCAAAGTGAGTCACGAAACAAAACTGTCATCAAAGTGAGTGACGAAACAAAACTGTCATCAAAGTGGGTCACGAAACAAAACTGTCGTCAAAGTGAGTCACGAAACAAAACTATCGTCAAAGTGAGTCACGAAACAAAACTGTCGTCAAAGTGGGTCATGAAACAAAACTGTCGTCAAAGTGAGTCACGAAACAAAACTGTCGTCAAAGTGGGTCACGAAAAAAAACTGTCGTCAAAGTGGTTCACGAAACAAAACTGTCGTCAAAGTGAGTCACGAAACAAAACTGTCCTCAAAGTGGGTCACGAAACAAAACTGTCGTCAAAGTGGGTCACGAAACAAAACTGCCATCAAAGTGAGTGACCAAACAAAACTGTCGTCAAAGTGAGTGACGAAACAAAACTGTCGTCAAAGTGGGTCGCGAAACAAAACTGTCATCAAAGTGAGTGACGATACAAAACTGTCATCAAAGTGAGTGACGATACAAAACTGTCATCAAAGTGAGTGACGAAACAAAACTGTCGTCAAAGTGAGTGACGAAACAAAACTGTCGTCCAAGTGAGTCACGAAACAAAACTGTCGTCCAAGTGAGTCACGAAACAAAACTGTCATCAAAGTGGGTCACGAAACAAAACTATCGTCAAAGTGAGTCACGAAACAAAACTGTCATCAAAGTGGGTCACGAAACAAAAAACTGCCGTCAAAGTGAGTCACGAAACAAAACTGTCATCAAAGTGAGTGACGAAACAAAACTGTCATCAAAGTGGGTCACGAAACAAAACTGTCGTCAAAGTGAGTCACGAAACAAAACTATCGTCAAAGTGAGTCACGAAACAAAACTGTCGTCAAAGTGGGTCATGAAACAAAACTGTCGTCAAAGTGAGTCACGAAACAAAACTGTCGTCAAAGTGGGTCACGAAACAAAACTGTCCTCAAAGTGAGTCACGAAACAAAACTGTCCTCAAAGTGAGTCACGAAACAAAACTGTCGGCAAAGTGGGTCACGAAACAAAACTATCGTCAAAGTGGGTCACGAAATAAAACTGTCGTCAAAGTGGGTCACGAAACAAAACTGTCGTCAAAGTGGGTCACGAAACAAAACTATCGTCAAAGTGGGTAACAAATTGTATATCTTGTACAGCTGCTCATCATGATACAGTGAGTGATCTGATCGCATTTATTTCTATGTTTGTTATATATTTATCAAAATGATTGATTCCATCAGATTATGCACTGCATCTTGATGATTTAGTCCTACGGCATATTTTATTTATGTTACTGACAAAAAACTGACTGACAATCTGTAATAGTAAATAAACGATTTCGATCGCACGCTAAACTATACAAATCAACAAAGTTATACATTTTATTGTTAAAAATGTTCATGCATTTCAGTGCAGAGAAGGCGTGTGGGTGGATTAAGAAAATGGCTCTGCAAAGGATTTTGCTCTTAACAGCGCATTTAAGGCTTAATCTCCAGGCATGGATAAATATAGCGGGAGATAAAATCAGAGCAGGGAGGTTAGAGTGTAAGACGGGGAGGATACAGAGAAAGAGAATATTTCAAGTTATCATTCTTGCTTAGCCCTAGTGGAAAACATTTGTCAGTAATGTTATGAGTCCTGTGTGACTCAAAGAGAGATACTGTTGTCAATAGTGTAATGATTCATGTGTGACTCAAATAGAGATGACTGTTGTCAATAGTGTAACGATTTATGTGTGACTCAAATAGAGATGACTGTGTTGACAATAGTGTAATGAGTCATGTGTGACTCAAAGAGAGATAATTGTTGTCAATAGTGTAATGAGTCGTGTGACTCAAACAGAAATAAATGTTGTCAGTAGTGTAATGATTCCTGTGTGACTCAAAAAGAGATAACTGTTGTCAATAATGTAATGAGTCGTGTGTGACTCAAAAAGAGATAAATGTTGTCAATAATGTAATGAGTCCTGTGTGACTCAAAAAGAGATAACTGTTGTCACTAATGTAATGAGTCCTGTGTGACTCAAAAAGAGATAACTGTTGTCAATAATGTAATGAGTCGTGTGTGACTCAAAAAGAGATAACTGTTGTCAATAATGTAATGAGTCATGTTTGACCCGTCTGTACTGGTTGGTGCAGTGGTGTCTACAGACACGTCACAACTTACTTTACTGCCGTATTTAATATTACACCATGTGAAGATATTTATGTAGGATGTTGAAATTACTCTGCCTGAAACATGTGTATCCCTTGCAGTATTATATATAACATATGACACACAAATCGTTGTAGTAATTTAATATTTTAATTACATATATCAACAACATATTTTTAACTCTTCTGCCTGGGAATCAACAATTGTTTTTAGACTATTTCGATCTTCTTTTGATCCGTTCATGAAAGTATACAGCAAGCTTTTTTATTTCTTTTTAATTATTATTGTGATTTTTTTTTGGCATGTCTCAAAATATCACGATATAAAACGCAAAAAGATAGATATACATTTATATTATAAATGTTTGGAAACTAATTCATTTCAAAACATCTTCATGTCAAATACACGCAGTAATATTTTATGATAGTCACATGACTTTGGAAAGAAAAAACGTGAGAGCTAAAAATAGATTGATTTATGGGCTACAAAAAAAATGTCTTAATGCAATATTCGCTTATAACATACTTGGAATCATGAGGTTTAAATTGTTTTACAACTTTTTAAATCCAAGTTTCGTTTTGTTGTCGAGTGTAATTATTTGTATAAGTAAAGTTCCCCCCCCCTGTCCAGATGGGGCTATTAAGGGTAGAATTACTCTGTTTCTGTCAAGACATAATTAGTCATTGTACAGCGCTCAACCAACTTTACTTCCCCAACTTCAGTACCCCCATTGAAAGCTGTGTAGTAGACTCGATGGACGCCTTTAAACCGACCTTTGCTTGGACCTGGACAAATTAGTTTGGTTCTCACCGAGGATCGATCCTGGGACCTTCATTTCGACAGTTGAATGCTCTAAGCTATATAGCATGAGATACATGAACATTAAAAATGTTTATTTTTGTTTATGAAACCAAAATTTACCAATAACGCAACTCGACCTAACACACGTTGATTGCGTCCAACTAACTAAAACATGAAAACAATCCTATCAAAGATAAATTAATGTTCATCTTCTCAGTTACATTTTAATGACACCAGGTGTTAAAAAATATAACATGAGAAAAAAATCAATTTTGTTTAAAACATCAACAACAAATAATGTAAAATTGTCAAATTAACTTCGTGGGACAATAGTGAGCCGTTTCCAAGTAATGTCGTAGGACAATAGTGAGCCGTTTCCAAGTAATGTCGTAGGACAATAGTGAGACTTGTCCAAGTAATGTCGTAGGACAATAGTGAGCCGTTTCCAAGTAATGTCGTAGGACAATAGTGAGACTTGACCAAGTAATGTCGTAGGATAATAGTGAGACTTGTCCAAGTAATGTCGTAGGACAATAGTGAGCCGTTTCCAAGTAATGTCGTAGGACAATAGTGAGACTTGTCCAAGTAATGTCGTAGGACAATAGTGAGACTTGTCCAAGTAATGTCGTAGGACAATAGTGAGCCGTTTCCAAGTAATGTCGTAGGACAATAGTGAGACTTGACCAAGTAATGTCGTAGGATAATAGTGAGACTTGTCCAAGTAATGTCGTAGGACAATAGTGAGCCGTTTCCAAGTAATGTCGTAGGACAATAGTGAGACTTGTCCAAGTAATGTCGTAGGACAATAGTGAGACTTGTCCAAGTAATGTCGTAGGACAATAGTGAGCCGTTTCCAAGTAATGTCGTAGGACAATAGTGAGACTTGTCCAAGTAATGTCGTAGGACAATAGTGAGACTTGTCCAAGTAATGTCGTAGGACAATAGTGAGCCGTTTCCAAGTAATGTCGTAGGACAATAGTGAGACTTGTCCAAGTAATGTCGTAGGACAATAGTGAGACTTGTCCAAGTAATGTCGTAGGACAATAGTGAGCCGTTTCCAAGTAATGTCGTAGGACAATAGTGAGACTTGTCCAAGTAATGTCGTAGGACAATAGTGAGACTTGTCCAAGTAATGTCGTAGGACAATAGTGACATCCCTGGCATACAACAGTACTGAGTGTTTTTGTTTAAAATCTAGTACCCGGGTTCAGTCACAAAAAGTAGGTCAAATCTATTTGTGAAATTAGTCTATATAAAGCTAAATATATATTTGACATGATCCAACCTGAAACAGCCTTATCCAATGTGATACAACGTGAACCAGCGTGAACCAGTGTGATTTTATTTTATTTTTGAGATTCATTTCATCACACGACAAATTAAGAATTAGTTGAATTATTTTAACAAAATGAAGATACTGCCTTCCTTTGTTATGATAATTATCATCATATTTGTATCTGGACAACATAGTGACGTACCAATATGTCTACCTTATAAGTTGCAGAGTCTGTTTGTTCGATTTGAGACCAGTGTAAGTAGTGACAGGTGGATATTTTGTTAAGACAATGTAAGTGAAGACAGGTGGATATCTTGTTAAGACCTGTGTAAGTAGTGAAAGGTGGATATAATGTTAAGACCAGTGTAAGTAATGAAAGGTGGATATTTTGTTAAGACCAGTGTAAGTAATAAAAGGTGGATATCTTGTTAAGACCAGTGTTAGTAGTCAAAGGTGGATATTTTAGGACCAGTGTTAGTAGTGAAAGGTGGATATTTTGTTAAGACCAGTGTAAGTAATGACAGGTGGATATTTTGTTAAGACCAATGTAAGTAATTGCAGATGGATGTCTTGTTAAGACCAGTGTAATTAATTTCAAGATAATATCTTATTGATACCAGTGTAAGTAACTACAAGTGGATGTCTTATTGATACCAGTGTGTAACCAGTGTAAATAACTGCAGGTGAATATAAAAATTTTGTTCATCTATGCCCCGCTTTACATCTCTACCTTTCTCTCTCTCTTTTACTCTTCCTGTCTCTTTCGATTTATGCTTCTCCACTTCCAAATTCCCTAAAAACAATCTTCAAATATATTTGTTTCAGGACTATGGTGTATGGGCCGTTGATTTTGTGACTAACATGGCAGCGAAACATATCATCAGTGAAAACATTCGAACTGTATACAATCTGACACAGGTTAGTATTTTGTTGGTGGGTGAATGTCTGGATATTTTTTTTCTATTTATTTTTATTTTATCGATCACAGTATTTAATAGACTTATAAGATAGTATTGTACTTAAAGAATATTAATAGACTTATAAGATAGTATTGTACTTAAAGAATATTAATAGACTTATAAGATAGTATTGTACTTAAAGAATATTAATAGACTTATAAGATAGTATCGTACTTAAAGAATATTAATAGACTTATAAGATAGTATCGTAATTAAAGAATATTAATAGACTTATAAGATAGTATCGTACTTAAAGAATATTAATAGACTTATAAGATAGTATCGTACTTAAAGAATATTAATAGACTTATAAGATAGTATTGTACTTAAAGAATATTAATAGACTTATACAATAAAAAATATCAACAAAAAATGCAAACAAATAAAAGCTCAATAATATCAATGACAACAACTCAAAACAATAGGCTACATATCAATAGCATAAACTGAGAACAATAGGCTACATATCAATAGCATAAACTGTGAACAATAGGCTACATATTGTTACGACTTTTCCCCCGGTGCGCACCGTGCATCGAGATATTGAACGTGATGACGCGGTAGAGAGAGTGACGTAGGAAGCCGGCAAGAAGATGGCCGTGATGTTATTGTCGTTGTCTATGTGTTTTTATAGATATAAGTAAACTCTTGGAACCCACGCCAGCCTGTGTGTTGTTTTAATTCCATAAACAAGAATTTTTAAAGAGTTGTAACATTGGTGTCAGAAGTGGGATTTCTTTTCTGAAAATGGCCGGTAAGAAGCTAAGTAAACCTCTAGTTGTAGAGTCTGAAATTGAAAAATTAAGAAGGGAAATGAAAGAAGGCCAGAATAAAATGAAACAATTACTTAAGAATGAAAGGAAAGAATTACTTCAAGCAATAAGAGACGAAATAGGAGATCTGAAGGAAGATCTCAACACTAGAATTGAGAAGGTGAAGGTTGAGATTAACGAAAAGGTCGACGGCCGGATAATGGAACTCCAGGCTCAGATCAAGGACACAACTGCCAGGTATGATGGAGAGATTGGAGATATCAGGGAAGAACTGAGGAAAGTTCAGTTGACACAGACTGCAACCCCAACAACCGTAGGCAAGATGCCCATGCCTACATTTGATGGCACAATTTCATGGTCCGTATACAAGAGACAGTTTGAGGCAGCAGTGCAAATAAACAACTGGACCAGAGAAGAAGACAAAGCCACGGCCCTTGTCTTGGCTCTTAGAGGTAAGGCCTCTGAGATGCTCCGAACTGTCAACGACCCGGGAAATTATCAAGCTGTTGTAAAAGCCCTAGAGTTACGGTACGGCGACGAGCACATGCAAGAAGTGTTCAGAGTTCAGTTGAAATCGAGGCAACAAAAATCCGGGGAATTAAACACACATATTGAAAGGTTAGCGCGCCTGTCTTACCCTGCCGCGGCACAGGAATTTCTGGACGTCATAATAACCGACACTTTCATCGATGCCATTCGTGATCCAGACCTAAAAAAGGCCATTATGATAAGTGGGAAACGCAAGACCAGTGAAGCATTGGTGTATGCTCTGTCTTACGAAGCAGCTAAGAACGCGTCCAGGACTGACCACCATGCCAGGCAACTGGAAGTTGATGAAGATGAGCAAATTAACAAGATTCGCAAGGTGGTCGAAGAGGTCATTACCTCAAAAGAGCAAAAGATAAGCGACGATTCGAGGAATGCTGATATGGGTGATACTCGCTGCTGGAATTGTGGCGCCTCCGGTCATGTTCGGCGGTACTGTCCAAGACAGAGGCAGTATTCCGCCGGACAGAACAGAAACCCCCAGCCCCCAAACCGCCGGAACTACCAGGGAAAACCAGGGAAACTAACGTCCGCCAGCCTCGTAGGGCGGAAGCTGGCAAAACACTCCAACAAAGCCCGTAAAGTCGTCATTCCCATTGCAACTATTGGGATTAAATCAAGCCTGTATGTAAAAGGAAAAATTGGACAGTTTGAGTGTAGATTTCTATTGGATACTGGGGCATCACGCTCAATCCTGCGACCCGATGTAGTCAAAGACATACAATTGAATAACGTGAGTGGACATTTATTAAAGACAGCAAGTGGTGAATTAATGCCGATCTTGGGACAAACTAAAACTGAATTTCAACTAAGGGATGAATTGTTCTTTCATGAATTTTTGGTGGCTGACATTGTCGACCAATGCATTTTGGGGCTAGACTTCATGCACTTATATGGCCTTACACTGAACATTGGTGTGGGCACGTTACAGTGTGGGAAAAAGGAATTTCCCCTTCTTGGGAAAGAGGATGATGAGAATGTCATAAAGAGAATACTACTCATTGAAGACATAAGTGTGCCTGCTCAGTCGGAGTTTATCATCTGGGGTAAACTGGACTATGGTGGAAATGGAATAAAAACGGTCATAGTGGAGGCTGATCATGGAAATAGTCGAGGACTTGCCGTTGGCAAAACGGTGGTGACAATCAATGGTTCCAGGTTGGTACCAGTACGAGTAATGAACACCACAAACTCTGATCAAACCTTACGAAAAGACAGCGTCATCGCCATCTGTGATGAGGTCAATTCTATAACAAACTGCGAGGTCGACGG
This sequence comes from Bulinus truncatus, assembly GCA_021962125.1. NCBI lineage: Eukaryota > Metazoa > Mollusca > Gastropoda > Planorbidae > Bulinus > Bulinus truncatus. Next base: position 1,265,015 of record JAGDYQ010000238.1, read on the forward strand.
CAAGTTAGTAGCCAGGGGTTATGGAAAGAATCAATTGCTAGAGAAACTTTTGCCCGACTTGCGAAAGGATTTACCTTTGAGTGACTATCAGAAGGCAGAAGGCTTGCTGCAGGATTATGCAGATATCATGGCCGTTGAAGAAAAGGATTGCGGGAGAACAGACTTGGTTCAGCATCGAATCAACACCGGAAGTGCTAAGCCAATACGACAGATACCACGCCGTCTACCGTTAGCAAAGCAACAAGATGCAACCGACATGCTAGAACAAATGCATAAACAGGGAGTGATTGAACCGTCTAACGGTCCTTGGAGTTCGCCTGTTGTACTGGTAAAGAAAAAGGATGGAACATGCAGATTTTGTGTAGACTACAGAGCATTGAACGAGATTATGCACAAGGACAGCTATCCACTACCCCGCATTGATGACACTTTGGATACACTCACAGGCTCACAAATCTTTTCCACTCTTGATTTGAAAAGTGGATACTGGCAGGTTGGGTTACATCCCAAGGATAAAGAGAAGACCGCCTTTTCGACAGGTAACGGCCTATGGCAATTTACTGTTATGCCCTTTGGCTTATGCAACGCACCTGCAACTTTTGAACGGCTAATGGAGCACATATTACAAGGTCTGAACTGGAAGACGTGCCTTGTTTACCTTGATGACATAATCGTAATTGGGAAGACGTTTGACGAGCACCTTACAAACCTAAGAGAAGTTTTTCAGCGTATTCGGAGTGCCGGGATGAAACTCGGCCCACAGAAGTGTTCACTTTTTAGAAAGAAAGTGAAGTATCTGGGCCATATTGTGTCTAAAGATGGCATAAGTACTGACCCTGAAAAGGTTGAAGCTGTCAAAAGTTGGCCAAAACCGACAAATGTGCAGGAACTTCGAAGCTTTCTGGGACTCTGCACATACTATCGTCGGTTTGTGTCGGGCTTTTCCAACATTGCCAGAGAACTTCATAGGCTCACGGAGCAAAAGAAGCCATTTCTTTGGAGCGAAGACTGCCAACAGTCTTTTGACAAATTAAAGAATGCACTAAGCTCTTCCCCGGTACTGGCTTACCCAGTCCCTGGTAAAACATTTATACTTAATACAGATGCTAGTAGTACCGGGTTAGGTGCTGTGTTGTCCCAGAAGATAGATGGCATAGAGAATGTCGTATCCTTTTACAGTCGAACTCTGTCGAAGGCTGAGAGGAATTATTGTGTAACCAGACGAGAACTTCTAGCGGTTGTGGGTGCAATAAAACACTTCCACAAGTATTTGTATGGCCAAAAATTTACTTTGAGAACAGATCATGCAGCACTGAGGTGGCTCTTGTCCTTTAAGAGCCCAGAAGGACAGATTGCTCGTTGGATCGAAAGATTGCAGACTTATGACTTCGATACCCAACATCGCAGGGGATTGCTGCATAACAATGCAGATTCCCTATCACGTCGACCCTGTAGGCTGGAGTGCAAACACTGTCAAAGGTTAGAGGAAAAAGAAACTGATGTTGAGTGTTGTGCAAGATTGGAGTTAGGTGCTTCAGAACCATGGTCTGATATGAGTCTTCGAGAGGATAAGCTGAAGGATGGGGATATGGCTCCAATTCTTTTGTGGAAAGAAGAAGGACAAAGACCGGACTGGCTGAGAGTAGTGGAAACGAGTGCCGCTACGAAGGCCTACTGGGCTCAGTGGGACTCACTGATATTAAACAGGGGAATCGTCAAACGGGTTTGGGAGTCAACTACGGCAGTTCTCACCGCATGCAATTGTTGCTCCCGAAGTCGAGAGTGGTCGAAGTGTTAAAAGAGATGCACAATGGTGTAACAGGTGGTCATCTTGGAGTAAACAAGACATTGGAGAAGGTGCGCCGCAGTTTCTACTGGTTCCAGTACCGGAAGGATGTAGAGGACTGGTGTAGAAAATGCAATCAGTGTGCAGCAACAAAAGGGCCGAGGACTGGACCAGAGAAGAAGACAAAGCCACGGCCCTTGTCTTGGCTCTTAGAGGTAAGGCCTCTGAGATGCTCCGAACTGTCAACGACCCGGGAAATTATCAAGCTGTTGTAAAAGCCCTAGAGTTACGGTACGGCGACGAGCACATGCAAGAAGTGTGCAGCAACAAAAGGGCCGAGAAACAAACCTCGGGGCCGCATGCAGCAGTACTTTACTGGAGTCCCCTTTGAGAGAATTGCTATAGACGTTGCAGGACCCTTCCCGGAGACCAGGCAAGGGCACCGCTATATCTTGGTTATCAAAGACTATTTCAGCAAGTGGCCAGAAGCTTTTGCTATGGCGAATCAGGAGGCCAAAACTATTGCGGATATAGTGGTTAATGAGTGGATCAGTCGTTTCGGAGTCCCGATGGAGCTCCACTCGGACCAGGGTCGAAACTTTGAATCAAAATTATTTCAGGAGATGTGCAAAATCCTGGGGATTCAAAAGACAAGAACAACCCCGTTACATCCACAATCGGATGGGATGGTCGAACGGTTTAACCGGACGCTGGTGCAGCACCTGGCAAAATTGGCAGATGACCGCCAGGACGACTGGGACACTCACATACCACTGTTTCTGATGGCCTACCGAGGAGCCACCCACGAAACGACGGGCCACTCGCCATCAACGATAGTGTTTGGCCGGGAACTCCGCTTACCTTGTGACCTTCTGTTCGGGCTTCCCAGAGACGCTCCCTCCATGGAAACAGATTATGCCAATGGACTGAGATCTCGACTTGAGGAACTACATTCTAGGGTTCGACAAAACATCAAAATCGCTAGTGACACTATGAAAACCAGATATGACAGACGGGCAAACTCGTCTGGTTTTCAAGAGGGAGACCTAGTCTGGCTTTACAACCCACAGAGACGTAAAGGAAGATCCCCAAAACTGCAGAGGGACTGGGAGGGCCCCTACCGGGTCATAAAAAGACTTAACGACGTCGTGTACAGAATACAAAGAAACACCCGCACCAAGATGAAAGTGGTTCATGTGGACAGACTGTTCAAATACTGTTGCAAAAACTGACCTGTCCGGGACGGACAGATTTAAGAGGGGGACAGTGTTACGATTTTTCCCCCGGTGCGCACCGTGCATCGAGATATTGAACGTGATGACGCGGTAGAGAGAGTGACGTAGGAAGCCGGCAAGAAGATGGCCGTGATGTTATTGTCGTTGTCTATGTGTTTTTATAGATATAAGTAAACTCTTGGAACCCACGCCAGCCTGTGTGTTGTTTTAATTCCATAAACAAGAATTTTTAAAGAGTTGTAACAATATCAATAGCATAAACTGTGAACAATAGGCTACATATCAATAGAATAAACTGTGAACAATAGGCTACATATCAATAGCATAAACTGTGAACAATAGGCTGCTTATCAATAGCGTAAACTGTGAACAATAGGCTACATATCAATAGCATAAACTGAGAACAATAGGCTACATATCAATAGCATAAACTGAGAACAATAGGCTACATATCAATAGCATAAACTGTGAACAATAGGCTACATATCAATAGCATAAACTGAGAACAATAGGCTACATATCAATAGCATAAACTGTGAACAATAGGCTACATATCAATAGCATAAACTGAGAACAATAGGCTACATATCAATAGCATAAACTGAGAACAATAGGCTACATATCAATAGCATAAACTGTGAACAATAGGCTACATATCAATAGCATAAACTGAGAACAATAGGCTGCTTATCAATAGCATAAACTGAGAAATCGCATTCCCTATTCAAGCTATATCTTGAAATATTCCAGGTCTTTTTTTTTGCTTTTTTTTTTTTATTCGACATTTTAAAACGTGTTTAATATTAAACAGAAATGTTTATTAAACAGAAATGTTCATTAAGCCCCCCAAGATAGGTCACTATTTTTTTCAGTTTGAGAACTTCTTATAATGTTAATACCAAAATTTTGTATTAGTAAATTCCAAGTAATGTAACAATTTTGTTTTCGATCAGCGTGTGGCCTATGATATAGAAGTCAATACTGGACATTGTGCTAAACGTGCCATGGCGCCAAGTGAGGTCATCAACAGGTGTTTACCTGGTAAGTATTTGACAGGCAACACAACTTCTCCAGCTGGTTCATTTAGCCATGTCTGTTCATTACGTTCAGAAAATAATTTGAAAGTCTGACAAAATAAGGTCACCCAAAAAAATCGAAATAGACATTATGAATTAGATTAAATAGTCGAAAATAACCAAAGAAGCAAACATTGTTTATTAGGTTATTTAGTAGAAATAACAGAAATATACATGATTTTGTCAAATAAAATGAAATATACATTATTATTAGGTAAACTCGTAAATAAAATCTGATTATTTCTAAAACTAGTTATAATTATATGAAATTATATTAAGTTTTAATAAAATTAAAAGATATATCACTTTTGATATGTATTTTAATTATGGATCAAGAAAGAAATTTTAACACTCCCATTGATGCCTTTATTCGGGAAAGATCCGGCAAATTTTTACCGTTAGTGTAGACACTGAAATAGTCAGGGGGGGAGGGGGTCTGGGACCTATCCCTCCCTGTAAACTACACAAGTAAATTGAAGTCCCTAAAACTACTATGAGATATTTTCATATCATATTCTGTTCACTCTTCTATCAGCCTCGGCCAGACAGTACAGTCCTAACAACTCGTATGTAGGGTTTGACAGGTATTCTTTAGGGATGCAGGCCTTTGAAGTGGATCTACCTGAAGGAGGTATGGCTCGAGTGGCCTTAACAGTTTCTGAACCTTCCTTCATTCTGGCATCTCAGTTAACAGGTAGGTACAAGAAACAGATGACCAGGGCGTGAAATTTACAGTTTATATCACACACAACACACAGCACACACATGTTACATGGTCAAAAATAATTAAAGCACATACTGTTGAATAGAACTTTTTTATAGGTTACTGACTAACTAGTAGAACTAAAAATATTCAGTTATAACTACTACAGACTGACTGGTTTGTATGGGCTGTTGAGACAAGTACTACAGACTGACTGGTTTGTATGGGCTGTTGAGACAAGTACTACATACTGACTTGTTTTTATAGGCTACAGACTGACTTGTTTGTATAGGCTACAGACTGACTGGTTTGTATGGGCTGTTGAGACAAGTACTACAGACTGACTGGTTTGTATGAGCTGTTGAGACAAGTACCACAGACTGACTGGTTTGTATGGGCTGTTGAGACACTTACTATAGACTGACTTGTTTGTATAGGCTACAGACTGACTTGTTTGTATAGGCTACAGACTGACTGGTTTGTATGGGCTACAGACTGACTGGTTTGTATGGGCTGCAGACTGGCTGGTTTGTATAGGCTACAGATTGACTTGTTTGTATAGGCTACAGACTGACTGGTTTGTATAGGCTACAGACTGACTGGTTTGTATAGGCTACAGACTGACTGGTTTGTATGGGCTACAGACTGACTGTTTTGTATAGGCTACAGATTGACTTGTTTGTATAGGCTACAGACTGACTGGTTTGTATAGGCTACAGACTGACTGGTTTGTATAGGCTACAGACTGACTGGTTTGTATGGGCTTCAGACTGACTGGTTTGTATAGGCTACAGACTGACTGGTTTGTATGGGCTACAGACTGACTGGTTTGTATGGGCTACAGACTGAATGGTTTGTATGGGCTACAGACAGACTGGTTTGTATGGGCTACAGACAGACTGGTTTGTATGGGCTACAGACTGACTCGTTTGTATGGGCTACAGACTGACTGGTTTGTATAGGCTACAGACTGACTGGTTTGTATGGGCTACAGACTGACTGGTTTGTATGGGCTACAGACTGAATGGTTTGTATGGGCTACAGACAGACTGGTTTGTATGGGCTACAGACAGACTGGTTTGTATGGGCTACAGACTGACTGGTTTGTATGGGCTACAGACTGACTGGTTTGTATGGGCTACAGACTGAATGGTTTGTATGGGCTACAGACAGACTGGTTTGTATGGGCTACAGACAGACTGGTTTGTATGGGCTACAGACTGACTCGTTTGTATGGGCTACAGACTGACTGGTTTGTATAGGCTACAGACTGACTGGTTTGTATGGGCTACAGACTGACTGGTTTGTATGGGCTACAGACTGAATGGTTTGTATGGGCTACAGACAGACTGGTTTGTATGGGCTACAGACAGACTGGTTTGTATGGGCTACAGACTGACTGGTTTGTATGGGTTACAGACAGACTGGTTTGTATGGGCTACAGACTGACTCGTTTGTATGGGCTACAGACAGACTGGTTTGTATGGGCTACAGACTGGGGTCACATTGAATCAGTATCTTTTTTTCCGGGACCTGATGAAATTTTTTCCTTAACATACGTGTTAAACTGAGATCTGTGGGGCCCCTTCGAAAGCCTGGACGGCAGATGAGCGCTCGGAGGGCCCATCCTTTATTCCGCCTGTGATGAACATGTATAATGTTCATTTACTTACACTGGATTAGTAGCACTACATTACTCACAATAAACTGATCTTTTTCTATTGCCAACATACATATACCACAGTAGATAATGTACATCCGTATACCACAGTATAAAATGTACATCCGTATACCACAGTATATAATGTACATCCGTATACCACAGAATATAATGTACATCCGTATACCACAGTATGTAATGTACATCCGTATACCACA
>JAGDYQ010000180.1:0-122500 GCA_021962125.1 Bulinus truncatus
GGCCCTGTCAGTGTATCGAACATAACCATATTTCAGGTGTCTTATCATAATTAAGACAAACATATAATAGTTCTATATATATGCCATTATTCCTGCTGATTGGTTTAATTTATTTTCGTTATATTTGACAAAATAAACAATCTTTTGCGCTCCAGTCATCAAAAAAAATCCATGAAGCGGCAAGTCTGTCCGGAAACTTTGCATATAGGTCACATGTGTTGTTTCATCTGTTTCTTACATTGTATTTGGCTCCTGTTCATATTCCCGGATGTTTTTTTAAACATATTTTTAGCTTCTTTTTTTTAAAAAATCTGGCTTTAATCAAACTGACAGCTATATTTTAGCTATCTGGTTATATTCATGCTGGACTATAAAAAACGTGAATATATTTTTGTACATGTTTTTAGAGCATTTTCGAAAAAAAATGCTCTATTGTCCCCGTTTTGTCTGTCTGTCTGTCCGTCATCACCCTAGATCTCAACAACCATAAGTCCTAGACCCATGTTGTGTATATCATTTTGTAGGTCTTGGCCTGCCATGTGTGCAGCAAAAGTTCATTTCGCGATCTGACCTCTGAGGGCCGTAAAAGGGGGCTTATAATGTACCGTTTTTACTATATAAGTTATATTAATAAAGGAGCGCCCTATATCTCAGCAACCATAAGTCCTAGACCCATGATGTATATATCATTTTGTAGGTCTTGGCCTGCCATGTGTACATCAAAAGTTTATTTCGCGATAGGACCTCTGAGGGCCGGGCTTCAGGGCTCCTAAGGGGCTTATATATTATATATATGTCCCCATTCTACATCTTGTACGTTCAATAACCCATTCATTTGGTGCGAAATACTGCAGCACGTAGTTTCACCAAGATTTATTAAGAAACTCATCAAATGAAATAGTAAGCTTGTGTTCTGAGTTTAATTGAAAGTATCAGAGCTATGCAACAATTGACGGAGTTTTCGGACGATTAAATGACTACAATTTCGAATGTTTTCAATTATGAGTCCTATTTCAGTAACCACAAACCACTTGTAGTTAGATTTAAGAGAAAATAATTTTTTTTTCAAATATAAAGAAACGTCTTTATAATATTTTTTACAGATATATGCATTACACAATTGAATGTATAAACATTTCCAAAATTTACAAATATTTACTGAAAGCTAACAAACGTACTGAATCATAACAAGAAAATGCGCTAACACGTCCTGTGTCCAGAATGGAACAGGCTTAATTGCTTGTTTTTTTCTTTCATTCTCTTTGTTTTCTTTCTGTAATAAATTCAAAAAAATGTTGACCCAGTTTGAAACAACAATGCACCCTCGAGAAGATGACGTATGAAAATGTCCCCAGGTTAAAATCTGAATTTTGTCACATGACGCGCTCATGACAACTCCTTTAAGTGCCGGTTTTTTTTTTGCCGGTTGTTTGTGCAGGTTGTTTGTGCCGTTTGTTTGTGCCGGTTGTTTGTGCCGTTTATTTGTGCCGGTTGTTTGAGCCGGTTGTTTGTGCCGGTTGTTTGTGCCGGTTGTTTGTGCCGGCCCCGGTTGGACTCAGTATAAATAACACGCCCTGTGTTCAAATCTTTAGGCTACTTACGCCTACGTTTGACTGGGAAAATAAACATTGTATCCTTAAATAAGACAAATTTAAATTATGCTAAAAAATCTTTACATGCGCGAAGAGTTTCATTTCTACATTATACTCTTCCCAACATCAATAACCAATCATTAGAATTCAAATGATGAATAGATCTTTTCACGGATTTGCTAACCACGTTCATTTTAAAATTATAAGTAAAATTAAGTAATGGGGCACTTCATTATCCTCCAATTAAGGGCCCACCACTTTGTAGTAGCATAAAAACATTGACATAAATTTCGAAAGCAACGGGGGTCCCCTGACAAGTGTTTTGGTGCCTCCTCCACCCACTTTCGTCGGCCCTGTTAGCCTCCAGGATGCACTTTATAAAGCAAGAAATGATAAATTTTAATTCTATGCTGGGGCATGCAGGTATATCAAGCGTAGGGCACACACAAACACACACAGACAGACAGAAAGGAGTCCCGAACAGTGTGAGTTATTTTAATGTGCTGAAAAAAAAGTCTTATTGGTCAGGAGCAGCCCGTAGCGTGAAAATTCTCTAGCAGGGGCCAGGCCAATAGCAGGGTTGGGGGGGGGGCATGAAATAAATGTTACTGAGTAGAGCAAACAAGCAGGTGGGGGCAGACAAAACGCAATGGGCCCAGCCCCCTGCCCCACCCCGCACGCTACGGGCCTGGTCGGAAGGGGGAATAAAAAATCGGTTAAGCATATGGGCCCCTAAAGCTATGATGTCAGCATTGTTTACAACCCCCCACACCACAATAACTGAGTCTGCAATGGCCTAGAAGGACCACAGGCGACTGACGCCACGGGGGGGGGGGAGGGGGGAGGCTAGAGCCTATTACCTGCACTACGCCCAATGGCCACACAGCCATAGCGGTCTAAACAAATCTTCCGCCTCTCGTTACAATTAAAAGTGTATAGTTCATCTTAACTAAGTTCTGCCCTGAATCATACATTGCTCATTGTACAATGAATGCTCAAACATTGTCAATAAGATGATTAGTATGTTTTGACCAGTTTGTTTTCAAATTGTTGTGTTGGCCAGATTTCTTCAAATCTGAGCCAAAAGAAAAAATTTCACGTCAACACATTTTAGTTAAGTGTCTAATTAATAATTCACGTCACCTCAAAAGGTCAAGTTAAGACAGGTCAAGACACTGCCATAACATATTTTTTTATCAAGACAATTATCAGGAAATGTAAACTTTATCTATCACAAAATAGACTGGTATTATATACATAAATGTGATCTGGGCCAATTTAACATGTCACAAAATAAACATTATTTACATGTGTGCGTGACATATTAGGAAATGAATTTTTGGTAAACAAATCAAAACGTGCTTGTAAACGAAACAAAATATTTACTTCAGAATACGTTCACTTAAGCGGATAGTAAACATATTTAAAACACACATTAAAATGTTTCAAACTCGCAAGTTAAAAAAATAAACCAACCAGAAACAATAAAAACGCATGCATACAAAACTCTGTATTGACCGTAATACTTTACCTTAAATTAACAGTGACTCCTATATTGCTAATACTTTAGAACTTCATACCTGTTGATAAATATGCTAATTACCTGTGAATAACAAAAAAATACCCCTCCACCTATGCTGGTCACGTCATACGACCGGTATGTTTATGACACTTTCTTGACGAGATGTTCGTCCACATACAGAATACGGAACCTGTTAGCGCAATTTCAGCATTCTGCACACATAAAAAACATACATGCGATGTTAACACATACACTTTTCAAACATATTCCATCTACACATACACACTGCCTCAAGCGTGCGTTGTCAACATAGGCACACGTTTTGAGAAAAACCTTAACCACATAAACGCAATCAGAGATATATATACACACACACATACAAACCCACCCATGCACACCTAGACACACACACACAGACACACACACACACACTCATACACACAACATTTATTCTGTTTCGTCTTAGCACAAGGCGGGACGGATAATCGATCCGGGGTTTTCATCTATCATTGATTGGATATCGACCATTACACATAAGGGGGAAAAAAACTTAGCGGGTGGACTTGTGGGGGAGTGAACGGGGTGGGGATGGGTGGGGGGGGGAAGGGGTACTGAATAAAAGAAGCAGCGGGTGCAGTGCAGACGTGGTGGTATTGGAGGTGGGGCGTGTGGTGGTGGCAGCGGTGGTGGTTATCGAGCAGTTATCGAATTATCACTTTACACGTCTGAAACTTTTTTTTCTTTAATTCCCCGTCAGCATAAATGCACAGACGCCCTTCTCTCTCTCTCTCTCTCTCTCTCTCTTTCTCTCTCTCTCTCTCGCACTCTCCCCCCTCCCCCCCCCGCTAATTTAACTAAATATTGTTACAATATGACTTCACGTGTGTTGCGAAACTTAAAAAAAAAATATCCGCTGACAAAGTGATATATTTGATTCGATCATTTATAATCTATTTTGGAAATAAACCAATAATAGTCATGTCAGTGTCCCTAAGACATGAGATTTGATAAGAATGTGTACTGGGAGGGGGGCTTTCGGCAGTGGTGGCCCCAGGTGGTGGGCTTGGCAATAAATAATACTCTGACTACATGAAGTGATGGAGGAGACATTATTTGATATAGTCTGACCACATGGAGTGATTGAGACATTGTTTGATATAGTCTGACTACATTGAGTGATTGAGACATTGTTTGATATAGTCTGACTACATGGAGTGATTGAGACATTGTTTGATATAGTCTGACTACATGGAGTGATTGAGACATTGTTTGATATAGTCTGACTACATTGAGTGATTGAGACATAGTTTGATATACTCTGACTATATTGAGTGATTGAGACATAGTTTGATATACTCTGACTATATTGAGTGATTGAGATATAGTTTGATATACTCTGCCTATATTGAGTGATTGAGACATAGTTTGATATACTCTGACTATATTGAGTGATTGAGATATAGTTTGATATACTCTGACTATATTGAGTGATTGAGACATAGTTTGATATACTCTGCCTACACTGGGTGATTGAGGAGATATTTTTTTAATTTTTTTCTTTTTAAATATTAACCTAGCAGTTCTCTGCGTAACAATTACTGGTTCCATTATTTTAAAACCATTTGTACAGACACGAGGCATACATCTGAACTAACTAACATGGATAGACAGTCAGGCACAGTGGCGCAACCGGGGGGGGGGGTTCAACCCCTCCCCCCCAGACCAAATCATCAATACATATTTTACTTTATAAAGTTACTAAAAAGACTGTCAAACTGTCTTTTTTCAATATGTGAGCACCCCCCCCCCCCAGCATTTTTTGCTGGTTGCGCCACTGGTCAGGCATAAAGAAAAATGGACAAAGAGACATTAAATAGATAAATAGTATAATATAGGTTTATAAAGAGAGTGAGATGATAGATAGATAGATAGATAGATAGATAGATAGATAGATAGATAGACAGACAGACAGACAGACAGACAGATAGACAGACAGACAGACAGACAGACAGACAGACAGACAGACAGATAGACAGATAGATAGATAGATAGATAGATAGATAGATAGATAGATAGATAGATAGATAGATAGATAGATAGATAGATAGATAGATAGATAGATAGATAGATAGATAGATAGATAGATAGATAGATAGATCAAAGATAGATGCTAACAAACTACCCGTCACAGTTTCAGTAAAGATACCATCCATTGTTATTATTAAGATCCTTCAACAACTTGGACAAATATTCTAAACATCCTCCCTGTTGACGTCATTGCCCTGGTTACTTGTTGACAGAAACAATGAACGAAGCTTTTAAAGGAATCAATAGAGTTTCATGTTTGGACCACACAATGTGAAATGTACACAATGTAGACAGCCAACGTTTCCACGCTTGACAGAGATATAGATCTTTTAGTTTTTATTGACTTTCTTTGGATAAAGAAATCTATCAGTAGGCTACATTTCTTTATAAAGTATTTTAATACAATATTTTGTATCATCAGAAAATGTAATTTGAAGCCGTAGTTTTTATTTTCATATGCATAGTAAAAATTAAAAGTAGGGACAATAACCTATTCTAGGAGGTGTTTTTATTATATTTGATATTTGGCTCTTTCCCTTTAATAATAAGTTGTTTTTTTTTTGCATAACTATAAAGTTGAAAAGTACAATTTAGAGCAGGTAAGGCTAAGAGTTTTATCAAAATGCCAAAATTAGAGCAAATCGATATGAACAATTTTTTGCACGTGTCTGTAGTTAATGTATACGTATTATTTCACGTGTCTGTAGTTTATGTATACGTATTATTTCACGTGTCTGTAGTTTATGTATACGTATTATTTCACGTGTCTGTAGTTTATGTATACGTATTATTTCACGTGTCTGTAGTTTATGTATACGTATTATTTCACGTGTCTGTAGTTTATGTATACGTATTATTTCACGTGTCTGTAGTTTATGTATACGTATTATTTCACGTGTCTGTAGTTTATGTATACGTATTATTTCACGTGTCTGTAGTTTATGTATACGTATTATTTACAATCTAATTGATTTTTTTTGTATCTACATTTTTCAAGTCCCAGAAAAACCAGCATCCATAATTTAGTTGTTGCAATAGATATAAGGGTTCTTCTAATCATAAGCAGTCATCTCCGCGTTGCGTGAGGGAGAAACCTCCAAGAGATATAATGTATCATATAATACTTGTATTATACATACGTGCAGGGTGTGACTTGAAAAAATGAGGCATTACAGAATGAGACAATTTATAGCATTTCACAGCTTCTTGCACATTTATCATTACAATCATTGAATTAGTCTCAATATAACAAAGGGCAGGTCGGTTGAAGTCTGGGGACTCATTGCAACCCTGGTTAAACTGACAAGCCCAGAACAGATTTCACCAGGGTCCAATCTGCCAATGTGCGTAATATGTCCTATAAGCTTAAGTTCTGACCTATTTATGATTTTCATCATGTTAGACTAGGCCAAGTCTGCTTTAAAATGTCCTATACTGGAGCGCATTTTCAAATTAAGCCATACCACTTAGTCCACGATGAAAAATAAATAAATCACCACGTGAATTCTAGGTTGCACACTACTATGACAAACTAATATACATTGTTCTTGTTTTATTGGTTTTTTTTATTTCACTTAAATGATATTTTTTTTTTGTTATTTTTTAACCTAAATTTTTATTTTTACTTTTTAATGGTTTTTTTTCCTCACTCATGTTAACTTAGATAAACGGTTCTCATTCCCCCGTGGTTTAACAACAAGGTGTTTACAATGAAGAAGCTGAAGAGTTACGCGAAAAAAAAGACTAAATTATAAAATTAAAGATAAAAAAAAAAATAAAAAATTCTGCAAAAAGAATAGAAGTGGCCAACCGTGCTCCTATAAACTAAATTCTTCAAAATGAAATTAGTTTTGCGATCTATGTTCATGTGTTCATTGCGCTCTTGATTTCAAAACAGTTTTCCACCCTATTCTGCATAATGAATTGTATATAGTATTGGTTTTACACGAAAAAAAATTAAGTTTAAACTTCCATTTCAACAAAGATTGACACTACATAAACTTATTATATTTGAATCTATCTATGTCGTGGGGGGGGGGGCGGCTCGTCATCATTCATAAATAAAACCACAAAATAAAAAAAAACCTACAAGAAACATATTAAGTTAATCAAGTTGTAATCATCACAGCGCTCTTTTAATGTTGTTTGATATACATGTAATTGCTTGTATTAACATATGGTAATGTCACACAAAGAAAATGTACTTTTTTCATTCTATTAATTTTTCTAACAATGGGGGGGGTGGGGAGGTGGAGGGCCTTACAGATGAGTCCATGTCTTACACCAGATGAGTCCATGTTTTACAGATGAGTCCATGTCTTACAGATGAGTCCATGTCTTACACCAGATGAGTCCATGTTTTACAGATGAGTCCATGTCTTACAGATGAGTCCATGTCTTACACCAGATGAGTCCATGTTTTACAGATGAGTCCATGTCTTACAGATGAGCCCATGTCTTACACCAGATGAGTCCATGTTTTACAGATGAGTCCATGTCTTACAGATGAGTCCATGTCTTCCAGATGAGTCCATGTCTTCCAGATGAGTCCATGTCTTACACCAGATGAGTCCATGTTTTACAGATGAGTCCATGTTTTACAGATGAGTCCATGTCTTACAGATGAGTCCATGTCTTACACCAGATGAGTCCATGTCTTACAGATGAGTCCATGTCTTACAGATGAGTCCATGTCTTCCAGATGAGTCCATTTCTTACAGATGAGTCCATGTCTTACAGATGAGTCCAATGGTATCACCGCTTTGAAATGTGTAGACGAAATAATAAACTTGTACATGAATGGTTTAATCTAATCAACACACAAAAACAGACCTTTGTTTAAATAACACCTATAAGACTATTGTTGTTGACAGTGCTGCTGAATTTTTTTCACTTGTTGATTAAGAGATGCCACCAGCAAAATCTTGAGCGCTTGACAATATCCAACAGCTGGGCCCCCTTTGATTTAAACCTACCAGCAAATTTCTGTCATTTTATGGCACATTGTTGTACCCGACGAGACACCTAATAAAGGTTGGGTGTCCCCCCCCCCCCTCTAACCCTCTCCCACTTCCAGCATTGCTTCATTTGATGCAATACAGTAGTCGACTATGGTGCTGTAGTCATAGGCAGCAGATCTATTTTTAGATTGCACATTAACATTGCGGTTCGAAAGCGAAAGTGATGGTGACTCAAAAGGAGAGCTGTTTTTATGGGCAGGCGATCTTGGAAGATGCATTGGGGGCCACCTGACAGGAACTTTTATGTTTCCGGGATCCAATTAACAATAAAAGTATAACCTGCGGTTAAACCATCTTGTTACTCAAGACTAAGGGTGTTTATCATACTGGTTTATGATAGTAAAAGTAATTTTGTGGGCACGTTTTATATTCTGATGGGTGGTCTACATCGCTAACACTTACTCCAGCCACATGTATGTAAGGGCTATCTCGTCAGGGTTACTGGCAGTGTCGAACCTAGGGATTTGGGGGTCCGGAAAGGGCTTGTCCTCTTTGGGGGCCTCTGCATTTTGACATTCGATACCATGACATGAGATCATGTACTTAATATTTACGTAAAAAAAAATTTGGGATCCCCATCAAGCTGGGGCCCGTGGGGACTTTCGAATTTGGACAGCCCTCTCCCCCACCCTAGGTAGACCTCTGGGTACAGATGTAATATTTTTTGAAAGGTTGTGGTTCATAGTTTTTTTTTTTATTTTTTGTATTTTTCCCCTTCAATACGTGTATATATATATATATATATATATATATATATATATATATATATATATATATATAGACTACAAATCTTGAAGTATGTTTCCATCTCCCTCTCCATGGTAAATGTCTATCTGAAACAGAGACTCTGTCACTAACTGTGAAGTACCCCCCCCCCCTTTCCCTCTTGTAAGGATGAGATGTTTACCAATTAGATAATATAAACGACTATGGGAGGCGCCACGGTAGACATAGGCAAGGACCATAACCCGAACAATTCCTTTGAATCGAACTCGGGACAGCCGATAGCTTTACCGCACGACCATCCGTCCCACCTCAACTGGGGTCGATATCGTTCTTCAAGACTTAACTGTGACAGCCCTGCACTGGCAATGCGGCGACATGGACTAGAGTGGGGGACTGGTGTCTATTGTAAAGTCTTTGTTTTATTTGTTTTTTTTTAAACTCTTTTTTAATCTATGCGTGTAAATATCATATAATCGTAAACTTAACAGGGAACAACATGTAGACGTTCGAGATAACCTAATTTTTCGCCAGTCAAAAATAAAAAAAGTTATTGTATTTGGCCTTAATAAATCTACGCCTTGCATGTAGTGACAAAATAGATATTCAGCACTCAGGTTAACGAATTATTGTTGTTATAGCTTTCGGTGTACATGTACTAGGAAAAATATTGCTGACCTATATATACTGCATCTTGATCCTGTATTTCATGGAATCACTTTTCTCATACTTATAATAAGGGTCGTTCGTAGGTCCGGGGGGTGGCCCTAGGCTGAGACCTCAGATATATTCGGTGGCTTTAGGCAATGGTCCTTCTTTAGCACCATATTATATATAGACATTAATATTGGAAGGGGCCCAATTTAGAAATGAGGGCCCAAGTCGGGAGCCTAGTTGGCCTGTCTTTAAGAACGGTCCTGATAATATTTAGTTCTACCTTTTTTTAAAAATAATGAAACTTGGTATTTAAAAATGATGACGTAAAATCTGTGGATGATTTTAAGCAGTGTCTTTTTATTTTCTCGGAGTTTCGTTGGCATCCAACAGATGTGACAAAACGTTCATTCTAGAAGATTTGAGATGACGATGAAAATCCAAATGTCTGTATTACACAGGGCTTTAAATGTGTTGCATGTGCATTGACAACTGTTGTATGAAGTTTTATGATTTTTTTGTTTTGTTTTAAATATATGGTTTAATTCATTATCAAAATGTGTACTTGAACTTGAAAAAATAATAATAACTCAATATTAGACATAAGCCCATAAAACAACTTTACTTGACATTATTGTATCTATCAATAGATTATTGCTTCTGTTTTTGATGCATATAGACACAACGAAGATTACATTTATTAATGAGAGGTGGAGAGATAACGATGGAGATAAAGGACTAATTGCATCGGAGATATTCAGAAGGAAATGAGAGAGAGAGAGAGAAAGAGAGAGAGAGAGGGGGGGGAGAGAGAGAGAGAGAGAGAGAGAGAGAGAGAGAGAGAGAGAGAATGGAGGGAAATTGCAATGAAAGCGATAAGGCAGAGAAAATGTTTGCAACACACTTTGATAACTGGTTATCTTATCACTGAACTGGGTTTATTTCATTCAGGACGATTCGATCTTTTGTCCACAATCATAAGTGATTCAAATCATTTTGAATAACAGGCATACTGTTTTTATTGGTTCCAGACAGACTTTTATGAACTGTATTATTTATTGGCTTTGTTTCAAAGATTGAGAAAACAACCACAAATGTTACAATAACAAAGAATTTCATGTCCTGGTCACAATCATGATTTAATGACATAGTTTAGGCACGTGAATATAGTGGTCCGGGGGGGGGGCGAATATTGGAGCCTCTAGCTATTAAGTTCCGTATATTACATTTTGTTTTTTTGGAGTGGTTGTGTGCAAACACACTTGTTCCCTGGGTGGCGTGGGGGGAGGTGCCGCTAAGTGACTAAAGAACGTAATCAAAATCATTTCGACTACCAGTCATTAAGTCCCTTTTGTAAAAATAAAGAAAAAGAAATAACATCCTGTCATTCCTCAATGAAGTTCAGAGACACGGAAGTTTGTTTCGAATAAACTGATGGAAAAGAAATGGAGAAATAAACAGAGTAAAATTTAAATTTCTTACATTTAAATAAAAGAAAAAAAACGTCATAGGAACATTTCACAGGGGGGTTCACTTATACGGACTTAAAGATGTATTAATTACAATAGAAACCTGTAATAAAAATAGGTAAGTGGTGGTTCTTTTACTACCATTAGAATACTGTACAGGTAGTGTTGTTTTCGTTGACGAAAACTAAAACTAAAACCTTCGTTGACGAAAATGTTGACTTTTCGTCAACGAGAACTAAAACTAAAACTAAAATTAGCAGCAAGACTAAAACTAGACGAAAACTGAAATTATTACAGAAAAAACGAAATTAAAACTGAAACTAAAATATAGTGTTGTTTTCGTTCACGAAAACTAAACTTAAAACCTTCGTTAACGAAAATGTTGACTTTTCTTCAACGAGAACTAAAACTAAAACTAAAATTAGAAGCAAGACTAAAACTAGACGAAAACTAAAATTATTACAGAAAAAACGAAATAAAAACTGAAACTAAAATATGACATGGGACTAAAACAACACTAGTAAGTGGTGGTTCTTCTACTACCACTAGAATACTGCACAGGTAAGTGGTGGGTCTTCTACTACCACTGGAATACTGCACAGGTAAGTGGTGGTTCTTCTACTACCACTAGAATACTGCACAGGTAAGTGGTGGTTCCTCTACTACCACTAGAATACTGCACAGGTAAGTGGTGGTTCTTCTACTACCACTAGACTACTTCGAAAGTATGTAGCGGTTCGAACTCTTGACCCCAATTGACCGCCACCTGTCAGCCTACAGCTGCATACAGAATGATATCTCCTTTATGTTATTCAATTACTCCATCTGGTTCTTTTAGAATAGGGCATGTGTAACTCTGTATGTCGGCATGGATGTGTGTATGTGTGTCGGTACGCTGTGGGTGTGTGATTCTGATATGAGATCGTATTGTATTCTTTGGGCTATTTTTTCTTGCGTTTCAAGTCTGATGATTACATTAAGTGGACCAGATCTAGTCACAGATGTCCAGGAAAAACACGTGTTGCAATTTGAGTAACAGGTAGGAAATCTTTTTTTAGAATCTCTTTCCTTCTGTATTATTATAAACGGGGGGAATAATACCAAATCCGTGTAGCAAATTGAATATGTCTCGTGAATATATGCTATTGGCATTTCTATTGAATATATAGGCCATGCGACTTATATCGGTATTTAATAAAGTATCTGGCATCAACAACTTCGTATATCTTCGTATCATCAAACCATTACGTCTATCTTCGTGACCGTTCTCCTAATGTAGTGGTTCTCAGCAAGATATGTAACAAAGGCTGAAGGGGGGGGGGAGTAAGATACTTGGGCTCTACATTCGCCAAGAGCGGAACGTGCACAAATGACATATACACTAGAACTGCAACAGTAATGGTAGCTACCACTAGTCTTGACAAGATCTGCAAAAGAAGGACATGTCTCATCCCCATTAACATTTTAAAGCCAGTACTGATCCACAACTATAGTTGTAAGTCATTGAAAAATGCACGCTGATGTTGCTGATGCGGAAATAGTTTCCAAGCGTTCGAGACAAGTCCCTTGGGCAAAATGTCCCATTTTCATAAATGAATCTTAGAAAGAAATACTTTGTAAGGAATTATCTGGCCATCTTTTTGATCCCCGAATAGCTCCTGTATAGAGCGGAAAAGCGTCAAGTACTCTCTGTCAAACTTTAACGCAGACGATCCTGCAAATAGCCAATCAAATAGGCCATGTCACCGTATGCTGCATTAAACATTGGATCGGCCAAAATATTCCGATTTCACAGGTGACAACGGGAAAAAGTGTAGAGTTCAGAGATCAATTTGCTGCGTGGGGCAGATGGTCATGCGGTAAAGCGTCCCAAGGACCCGTGGATTTTCAGATCATCATTAAAGTCCCGCTATATCCCCCGTGATACCTCCATGGCCATTGTACTATAGGTTATGGTGGGGATGAAAGAAGGGCATTGTAAAAAAAAAAACAGTCCCATTAGTGGTTTATAGGATATAAGAGATTTCATCTTATCCTTGCAAAAACTAGCGCACACAAGCGCTCACACACGCGTACACACACACACACACACCAATTTACTGCAGTGAGTATGAATTCATTTAAAGACAAAACGTGTTCAGAGACAAATGAAATATAAATTATATCAAAATAAGCAATAAAATTGAAATGCTGAGTTAAACTGGATATTGGTT
Organism: Bulinus truncatus; assembly: GCA_021962125.1. Taxonomy (NCBI): domain Eukaryota; kingdom Metazoa; phylum Mollusca; class Gastropoda; family Planorbidae; genus Bulinus; species Bulinus truncatus. The sequence goes on from JAGDYQ010000180.1 coordinate 13,282, forward strand.
GTTGTTGTTGTTGTTGTTGTTTTGTAATTTTATTCCTTAACTCGGGGCCGGCCTTACAAATTGCGGGGCCAAATTTAACGGATTCACGTGAGGACCCTCTTCTAATTTTTGTGACAAGAGCCATGACTGATAATGATATGCTAAATGTAAATTGCGGGGCCCCTATCAGGCGCGGGGCCCAATTTGGAGCCGTTTGGTCAAATCGGCCTAAGGCGGCCCTGCCTTAACTTGTCTTTTTTTTTTTACAATCTAAGATTGTTATTAACTGTTATTAGTCGATGTGAAATTGTAAATAAATGTTCGATTTACTTAATATTGCCGATATATGTAGGCCTATACCGCCAATTAAATATTGAGTGAGAGTATAACGTTTATGTAGCCACTTTTTTTAAATTGTAGTGTAAGCTATTCTATTGATATTGAAATTTTCAAAATGTCCCCTTTCAAACCATTAAATGTCACCAATGGGGCCACGTTGGGAAAACACTGGTATACGGTATAATGCATACAATCACGCGCGTTAAGACAGTAACTCTCTTAAAAGAACAAGCATGCGCACTCATACACGATACTTTTCATTATTGTACTCACACACACACACTCTCACACAAACACACACATACACTGAAAACGGTAACACACTTAAATATTATGTATATAGACATAGGGATATACTTAGGCCTACTATACAACACACACACACACACCAACACATACATAGTTTTATACTATACAGCACACACACACACCAACACATACATAGTGTTATACTATACAACACACAAACACCAACACATACATAGTTTTATACTATACAGCACACACACACACCAACACATACATAGTGTTATACTATACAACACACACCAACATATACATAGTGTTATAATATACAATGCACACACACCAACAGATACATAGTTTTATACTATTCAACACATACACCAACACATACATAGTGTTATACTATACAGCTCACACACACAGGCACAAACACACACACACACACCAACACATACATAGTGTTATATTATACAAAACACACACACAAACACGTACTCGAAAATTGGTAAAACAGTCAAAAGTACATATCATATACATACGCACGTAAACACATTCAAAAGCACATGCACAGAAATGTCTAAATATTTTTAAATCACTATGCAGTCATGTGGTACTGAACGGTGATTGAAAGATATCACCCCCCCCCCCACCAACACCACCACCCCGTGGGCATTTCGAAATTTAAAAAAATGGGGTGGGGGGAACGTTCAAAATGTATGTCATTTTATGTACTTAAGTAACAACAATAGCAAATAACCGATTTGTAGATCAAATATCGAAAAAGGGGTGAGTTGAATAAAAAGAAAAAGTTTGAGGTTTATAGATCAGTGCAATAAAAAGTTTCATTTCTTCAGTCCATTATGTATGAAACGCTTTAAAACAATTTAAATTAATGAACTTGAAGCAAGTGATACAACAACAGATTAGCTTCATGACAGGTAATGATGTGTTTCTGTCGTTTTAACAATAACCGCTCGATAGTCCAGGCGCCACGTTATCTCTAACAGATAAATTTCATATTTTCACCTCAAAAAGGCTCAAGTAGAAATCGTCCTTGTAATTATCAGCTTCATTTGATTTTTTTTTTAAAACAGTTTTACGGTACAGATACATTTTTGTCGTGCAGGGACAAGGTCAGTATACTTTATACATGGAAATGTATGCAGATTAAAACATGTTCAGATCAGTTTCCATGATTCTTTTTTCGTCTGTTATCAACCAGGAAATTTCAACAAATCAAGTATACGAAGGGGAACACTAATATCTGGTTAATAAAAAAGTACAAACCCATTCGAGCAGTGGCTGGGCTTGGGTGATACTTGGGGAACTCATCCGCTCCCAGCGCCTAAATTGCCCTAAATGATGTTGTATGATGACGTATAACATTCTTTTATGCTCCTATCTAGCCATGGGGGAAAGTGGGGTGGGGGCAGTGGCATAGTGAGGGGGCAAATGGGGGCATCATGCCCAGGGCGCTACTCACGAAGGGGCGCCAAATGGTGTATTTTACATGTAATAATACATGGTTTTCGAATTGGGGGGGCGCTAAAAAGGTATTGTGCCCCGGGCGCGAGTTAAGCTCGCTACGCCACTGGTGGGGGGGGGGGAGCGGTTACACGAAAGCTTATAATTTAATTTGCAACGAGCACTGAAAACCATCATACGCCTTTGTTTTATGCAGGTTTCTAATATCCACGGACGTCATGGGATTGACTATGACAATGTCCAGTCGTTTCTAATGTCCACCGCGTGGCATGGGATTGACTATGACAATGTCCAGTCGTTTCTAACATCCACGGACGTGGCATGGGATTGACTATGAGTATGACAATGTCCAGTCGCCTTTACTTTCCCCAATCAATCCCAGGTGCTAATGAGATTCGAACAGTTATGTAAATTTGTTTTCCATTGACCTTCAGTTTGACAGTCTGGTCCACACTTACGGACTTGTGTTCTGTGATATATGGGTTTCAGAAACAAGAAAGCCAAGACCAATTGGGGGGAGGGATCATCTTTCATAGTAACCTTGGCCTACATTTAGATATTTTTAAGCTCGAAAGTGGGGGAGAAAAAGGGGGGGGGAGTGATTTCCATTTTATCTAGTAGTACCAAGAACCCCCACAACAATCAAGTAACGACAACTCTACAAGTGTGGCCTTGTGGGGACAGGTAACACGTAGTTCACTCAAATAATTGTTTTGTCCAACATTAGTGTATGCCTCCTTGGTCTTTGCACATTCCTTAATGTATGGTCCAGAGCATCGGTTTGGATATATATGTCAGGTGTGGCCTGACATTCTTCGATGAGTTTTCTGCTGCTCCCAATGAGTCAGATTTGTGCTGCTCCCAATGATTCATATTTGCGCTGCTCCCAATGATACATATTTGCGCTGCTCCCAATAAGTCAGTTCTCTGTGAGTTATTTAATTATTGTCGTTCAGTAAACTTGATAGTGTTGACCACGATGCGGCTCGCTAAAATAGTCGTTACTATATATATACAATCTCAGAGAGCGGCTCGCATAGACCTCATGTGTTGCCATCCCTGATCTATAAGATGTTATCTTGGCAATAGAGATCTATTATTATACATACAGGCCTGTGGCGTACCGCATGGAAGGGTTGCTCTCTTTTTTTTTAATAAGGGAATTTCCGCACTAACCAAAACAACACTGATGTTAAACGAGTTTAGACTCTTAAACTATTTAGGATTGTAATGCATGATGGGAGGGGCTACACATTTGGTGACCTTCACCGAGAACCAACTATATCAATTGAACGCCGACGATCAAGGCGCACATTTTAAAACAGACGTTATTTTTTTTTTTAGTGGCATAATTTGTGATGGATTTGCAGAACCAGTGTAGGCGGTCCTCACGTTTAGGCAAACTAAGTGAAGCGCATAGGTCTCTCGCTGCGAACCAGCCACCTTCTAGTATTAAGTGCATGTACTATACAATGCATTGCTATGGGGGGGGGGGGCATACAGTTATTTTTTGCCTAGCCCCCCTTCCCCCCTTCTAAGCCTAATGATGGCTCTTTCTGTAGACAAATGACACGATATAGAATCGTGTGGGGGGGGGGAGTGGGGGTGTGGAAGGTGTAGGTGTGGATGTGGGTGTGGGGGTTGGTGGGTGGGTGTGGGTGTGTGTTAGGGTGTGTTTGTGTATATACATATATAGACTAATGTTTACAAAAAATAAATAGTCATATAATCTGTATGCGTTGCAACTGTGTCAGTTTTATAAACAGTATTCCTTATTATAGGGAGAATGCAAGAATGTAACATAAGTAATGCAAGAATGTAACATAAGTGGTTTGAAATTATTTTATTTGAAATGTTTATTAAATCTGCTGTTGTTGTTTTTGTCGTTTGTTGTAGCCGTCTGACATGAAAAAAAATTGTTGTTGTTGTATCTCTTTAAATATTTTTTTTCTGTTTATATTTATTGCTCAGTTAATGTTTTGAATACAGAAATTCGTCTCTTAAGTTGCTCTGACTCAGGAAAGTACTAGTAAAAGTATTTTAATTTTTAATTTATCCGCAAGATTTCACACACACGCAATTTACTCAAAGCACCAAAAGCTATGAAATTAAAATCTTCCCGTCCCAAATGTAATACGGTTTACTTGAACAGTTTATTTTGTTGTTGGATAGGTCTATAAAAATATCTTACATTTTTTTTTCAAATAATGCAGGTTGATATTTTATCTTTTATCTGTTGCTGAAAGAGAGCCCTCACGTAAATCAACTTCACTAAAATAACAATTGAGACTGATTAAAAAAACTATTTATCACATAACTTTAACTTGTACTAACAGTACAATAAAGTACATTTCGCTGTATTTTTGATTTTACTATTTTCTTTTACATGAATGAATTTGTTTATATAACATATTATTTTAAACAGTTGATACGGCAGTTTGACCTGTTACTATTGACAAATGTTAAAGTACGAAAGCGTGTGTAAGAGACCGTTCGCATATTTTTTATAACTTATTATGTTGGGTTGTGTGTGGGGGGGGGGGTTTTGATTAAAATCCGTTATAGAGAGAGGGGCTGGTAGTTAATGTCTGTTATATATGGCGCACATAAAAAAACTAAAATCTCACATTTTCTACCAAGAGAAAAGGAAACGCGCGATCATGAATTTAGTTGTTTTTTTTTTTAAGTTAAAATGGGGAAAAGGGGGGGGGGGATTGGAGACATTTTTTTAAAAATACATTTTAAGTTTTATAAAACGCCAAATGTTCAATAAATGAGTGGTACTAAACATAACACGCTCTTTTTTCTTTGTATGTCTTTGTCTCTTTAATTATAAACAAGTCAATTTCAAATTTTTTACAAGATTTTTTTAGAGCTCTTTATTGAGGCATTATATCACAGTAACCACATCCGACACGAAGAGTTATTCTTCTGTCAATTTTTGTGTCCATTACTGCTGAAGTGAATGTTGTAAGTTATAATCACAATAAGATTATCTTGTCAGGTGAACTCATTTAATCAACCGAGAAACACTTCTTCAGTATGGCAATAAAACAATACTTCCATTTTATGTATGTTTAATTATGTTGGTAAATTTGTCCACACCTAACACCACCACCACTACCACACATAAGACCATCTTAATATCAAAATTTTTCTTCCTTAGTAAATATTTAAGGCAAGTGTTACAAAATGGACAGAATATTATACAAAATATAAATACGATTCTAGTTATCAGTATGTTGTTGTTGTTGATGATGTCTTTTTTTATTGGGAAGGAAAAAATCATATCAGACAAAGACACTAACACAGAAGGTCTAAAACTCTAAATGGATTTTAAAAAAAGTATAATTGAGAACATCAAGAGAAGTCAGTAGCATCCAGCTACTGAGTGTTATCTCGATCACTCGAGGTGTTTGATAAGTAGTTATAGTCGCTACCTATTGGTATAGTTTATAGTTTGGTAACAGAACACCAAGTATAGAAATACTTCAGGACTAGATCATTGAAATATGGGTTGAATGAACACTTTATGTTAACACGAAACTAAATTTATAACTAAAATGTATAGATTCATAGAGTATATCAAACAGAGAGGCCGACAGATATGAAAACTAGGTTGCAGGGTTGACGTGATAAGTTTTAGGGATTAAATATGCAGGAACGTTTTTTGGTGGGCCCCTATCAGTGACCGTACTCGCAAGATTATATTTAAACCATAATATACACATTGGTGTGTGTGTGTGTGTGTGTGTGTTTTGTGCGCTCATCATGCCCTGGTAGGTACATATTTAGGTGGGTGGTTAAGAGAGGTGAATGTGGGAGAGAGGTGGCAACAAGTGCGATCACCCCGTTCAGCGCCTGGTGGGGGTATGGCGCAATAGGGACGTTGTTTTACGGTAGATTGCCTAAAGTTACTGCTCTAGTCCCCCACATACTGCATTAGCTCAAGCTCCCTCCTTCCCCCCCCCCCCACAAATACAGTGCTGCCAAGGCCGTCTCTGTTGAAATATGGACTGGATATAAAAAAAATAGGTTTGCGTAGGTAGTACGGGGAGTCGGTAAGAATATGTGTATGTGGGTAGCATGGGCGTCGCTAGGAATTTTTCCAGGGGGGGGGGCAAAAATTTTCCAAGGGGGGGGGAGGCAAATAACAACTTTATGACATTTTTTTTTAATGTAAGGGGGGGAGCAAATGCCCCCCTCTTATATGACATTTTTTCAAAATGCCCCCCCTTGCCGAATACGCCCATGGTGGGTAGGTATAGTTGAGGGTCTCCACATATACACGCTAAATTACTGACATACAGAAAGATTTTGTTAAAAAAAAACAAGCAATTAAGCCTGTTCCATTCTGGACACAGGACGTGTTAGCGCATTTTCATGTTATGTATCAGTACGTTAGCTTTCAGTAAATATTTGTAAATTTTGGAATCGTTTATAAATTCAATTGTGTAATGCATATATCTGTAAAAAAAATATTATAAAGACGTTTTTTCATATTTGAAAAAAAAATATTTTCTCTTAAATCTAACTACAAGTGGTTTGTGGTTACTGAAATAGGACTCATAATTGAAAACATTCGAAATTGTAGTCATTTAATCGTCTGAAAAATCCGTCAATTGTTGAATAGCTCTGATACTTTCAATTAAGTGAAGCTTACTATTTCATTTGATGAGTTTCTTAATAAATCTTGGTGAAACTACGTGCTGCAGTATTTCGCACCAAATGAATGGGTTATTGAACGTACAAGGTGTAGAATGGGGCCATATATATAATATATAAGCCCCTTAGGAGCCCTGAAGCTCGGCCCTCAGAGGTCCTATCGCGAAATGAACTTTTGATGTACACATGGCAGGCCAAGACCTACAAAATGATATATACATCATGGGTCTAGGACTTATGGTTGCTGAGATATAGGGCGGTCCATTATTAATATAGCTTATATAGTAAAAAACGGTACTTTATAAGGCCCCTTTTACGGCCCTGAGAGGTCAGATCGCGAAATGGAAAAAAGTCCTTTCTTGGCAGGCCAAGACCTACAAAATGATATATACATCATGGGTCTAGGACTTATGGTTGTTGAGATATAGGGTGATGACAGACAGACAGACAAAACGGAGACAATAGAGCATTTTTTTTCGAAAATGCTCTAAAAACAACATGTTATTTGAAATCATGCACTTATTGCTAAACTTTTGATTATTATTTTCTATTTCTCAGGAGCTGTACACAGAGCCTGCTTGCGACACACAAAATATTTCCTATTCTGATAAGTTTATAATAATATAATCAAATCCATTTAAAAAAATAATACAAAACAATAGCTGAAAAAAAGATTGTAAAAAAGTGGCAATTATTATTTTACCTGTAACATATCAACTAACATTTGGCTAGTGTAGTCCAAATTGTTTGCAAATAATATAACATCTGTCTTCGATATTTGTAAGAGAAACATATAAACTCCTTATAATACTTCTTGTATACGATTTTTTGGCATATACAATTGAATACTCAAAAGAAAATGACGTATTCTAAAGTTGGTAAACTGTTTAAATTTAATACATTTCTCGCCTTCCCTGCATTTGTGTTATACGTTGTCGGTTTTGCTTCTCATACATGGCTGGAATTAAATTTTGAACTACCACCTCAGCCACCGACCATTACGGTAAACATACCAGTTGAAGCCACCATGGGACTGTACACGGCCTGCAAGCATATCCATTATCCATCACCCACTGGAGAAAATGTTGTAGAGGAGTGCAGCCCTGATGGAGGTGAGATATAGTTAGGTATGCTGTAGAGGAGTGCAGCCCTGATGGAGGTGAGATATAGTTAGGTATGTTGTAGAGGAGTGCAGCCATGATGTAGTTAGGTATGTTGTAGAGGAGTGCAGCCCTGATGGAGGTGAGATATAGTTAGGTATGTTGTAGAGGAGTGCAGCCATGATGTAGTTAGGTATGTTGTAGAGGAGTGCAGCCCTGATGGAGGTGAGATATAGTTAGGTATGTTGTAGAGGAGTGCAGCCATGATGTAGTTAGGTATGTTGTAGAGGAGTGCAGCCCTGATGGCGGTGAGATATAGTTAGGTATGTTGTAGAGGAGTGCAGCCATGATGGAGGTGAGATGTAGTTAGGTATGTTGTAGATTGTAGCCCTGATGGAGGTGAGATGTAGTTAGGTATGTTGTAGAGTGTAGCCCTGATGGAGGTGAGATATAGTTAGGTATGTTGTAGAGTGTAGCCCTGATGGAGGTGAGATGTAGTTAGGTATGTTGTAGAGTGTAGCCCTGATGGAGGTGAGATGTAGTTAGGTATGTTGTAGAGTGTAGCCCTGATGGAGGTGAGATGTAGTTAGGTATGTTGTAGAGTGTAGCCCTGATGGAGGTGAGATATAGTTAGGTATGTTGTAGAGTGTAGCCCTGATAAGAGTTTAGCTCTAAAAAGAGCTCTCATCTATTTCTGCTAAGTAATATTACAGTGTGGCCGGAGAGCGGCATCTCACACCAACTACTGTATTACGTCATTAGGACAACCAAAGCGCGGTACGGTACCTAATCTGGAACGGACTCGTTGAATCTGTACCCGACTCGTGGAGTCTGAACCGACTCTTGAAGTATGGACCACGATTAGTTTAACTCATCTACGTTTATTACCATTGGACCCTCTCAAAGTGTTCCCCTACTTTTAGCATATAAATCACAGCCCATTGTTAGGACAGGTGTGGGTGCTATAATTAGTACTTACCTCCCCTCCCCTAGGTACGAGTAGCGTGTTCAGTTCGTCATATGATACCGGCTATTATTTGAACAACTTTCAGTAGTTTTAGTGACAGATTAAGCTCAGATTTAGGTACGTCTTTAACTCTTTGTGCTTGCTTGTTTTATCAAATTTTATTAAATCACAAAAATGTATCACATTAATAACACTTTCAATACCTGATCCTTTTCCAGCGGCCAAATGGCAGTTTGTAGCATGCGGCCTGGCCATCGTAGGACTGGTGTTGAGTTTCCTAGGACTTCTACTGGCCATCCTGTTTTTATTTTGCAAACGGAAAAATTGTATGAAGTTCGTCATAATTTGTTGCAATTTTCTCAGTGGTGCGTACTCAAGGTGACGATTGACATTAGTTCACAGTGTGCATGAGATCGTACATTGACCAGTCATATTCGTAAATGTTTTTGTCCTTCAATTGAACATATTTATGTGTATTTATGTGTAGTCATATATGGACATGTATATAACCCTAGTACTGACCACAGAATATATTTAACACACACACACACACACATATATATATATATATATCATATATATCATATATAATAATACTCATTTCCAGTGTGCGTTAAATCGAAAGTGAAGAATTAATACAACAGTATTCCAGTCTAAAATACAACCATGAAAAAAATCGGATCTGCCCGAAACCAAAAAATTACCTAGCCTACCGATCAAGCATAAGGGGATATAACTCTATGCAAAGGTTTAGCAGGGTACAGCTAGTATCATAGATATATCGCTTATGCTTATTTAACAGAGACCGAAAAAGTGTTTTATGTGCGGACCCTATCTTCAAAAAGAGAAGAGTAAATTTCTTTATTTTTTTTTTGCTATTTGTTTATGCAATCTATGCGTACTTCCGTACTACGTCATCATAGTTGCAAAGAATTTGTAAAAATAAATAGGTTATACTCATTGTATTCGGGGACCGACCATATAACACGTTTACATAGCCCGTAAGCGATCTAGTCTTATATATCTATGGCTAGTATATATATACGTGTGTGTGTGTATGTATGTATGACATATATTGCACATATATTCTGTTGTACTGACAAACATATTTGTCGAAAGCTTGTGATTAAATGAGAGAAATGTTTTTGTTAAGATTGCTCGAAATTATCAATTGTACTATTTAAAATAAATGTAAACCTCTCTCTCTCTCTATATATATATATATGAAAATGTGTATGTTTAATTGTGAAGGCTAGAAAGCCCAATCGACTAACAGAAAACCACCAAACTCGGCATGCCACTTAGCAATGAGCCTTTTAATGCACATTGCTAATTATTTTTCTTCCATGATCTAAAGCATTGAAGCACGATTGTTAGAGATTAAATGTGTATGGTCAGTATTTAAAACAAAAAATAACAAAGCGGAAACACCTAAAATAAGCATTTAAAAAAGTAATCATACCAGATGATTTCACTACAATTACAAAGTGAAGACGGGTGTGCAATATATAAATAATACATATATAATATATTGCAAATATAATAGTGTATATCAGTGGTCCCCAAACCCCGGACCGAGGACCGGTACGTGGATCAAATGATACCGGCCGTCCAAGAAACATTAAATTCTTTCCATTTTATTTACTGTTGTGAGTGGCAGTTAGCGGCAGTGGCATTATAAATCAAAAGATCTAAAATCTAAATATCAACCCTCCCCCCAACCCCGCGAGCCGCGGTGAAATTATCAAACGTTGACCGGTCCGTGGCGAGAAAAAAGGTTGGGGACCACTGGTGTATATTACAGACTGAGACAGGGGCCACTACAAGGTTGGGGACCACTGGTGTATATTACAGACTGAGACAGGGGCCACTACAAGGTTGGACCACTGGTGTTTATTACAGACTGAGACAGGGGCCACTACAAGGTTGGACCACTGGTGTTTATTACAGACTGAGACAGGGGCCACTACAAGGTTGGACCACTGGTATTTATTACAGACTGAGACAGGGGCCACTACAAGGTTGGACCACTGGTGTTTATTACAGACTGAGACAGTGGCCACTACAAGGTTGGACCACTGGTGTTTATTACAGACTGAGACAGGGGCCACTACAATGTTGGACCACTGGTGCATATTACAGACTGAGACAGGGGCCATTAAAAGGTTGGACTACTGGTGTATATTACAGACTGAGACAGGGGCTACTAAAAGGATGGACAACTGGTGTATATTACAGACTGAGACAGGGGCCACTACAAGTAGAAACAATTTCTAACTAATCGCCAGATTTATTTTTTCAACAACATATGTGAATTTAAATAATGCAAATTATTCGGGTCTCCCTTTGTGTGTGTGTTTAGGTGGGCATGGGTGAAGGGCAGCCCCGTAGCGTGAAAATCCTACAGGAGGGGCCAGGTATTCTACAGCAGGGGCCAGGCAATAGCAGGGGGGGCAGGTAATACATTTAACTAAGTAGAACAAATAAGCATGGGGGGCCAGACAAAACGCAAGGGGCCGGCCCCCTGGCCCCCCGCACGCTACGGGCCTGGTGAAGGGGTTGCTCCGTCACTCCGACCTCATACAGACATAAGTATAGTATTCTGTAGAGAAAAACAAACATCTTGTCATCATGCATAATTTCCTATTTCAGCTGGTCTAATGACTGCGCCACTGTTGATGTACGCCATTAACAGAAAATTTCAGGTGAACCCGCCCCTGCCTTACATCTATGACTTCAATCTGGCCTGGGGGTATTTTGTGGCCGCTGCCAGTGCCTGTCTGTTGGCCATCGTCACAGTACTCAACATACTGGAAAATGTCTGGTAAATTTGTTCATCATTTCTGTTTTGTCCCTTTTTTCAAATATATTCAAGCATATTTCCAAATAAGAATTTCATTCGCTCCTTAAAAAGTCCTTTGAAATACAACTTGTTGGAATTTTAAGCCAGTTTATTCTATATATATAAAATCAGACAAAAAATATTAGTCCTTTGCAAAGTCCCTAAGAACTTAATTTTCCAAATTTTGCATTGGAATAAAAAAAAAGTAAGAGAAAATGTAGAGCAGTGAAATACAATTGTTATGGCAAATGTGTAATAGCCTAAAGTAACCATTACAAAAAAAAAAAAAACCAGATGATATGACTACAATTACAAAGTGAAAGTGCAATTTTACTACACTATACCGTGGCGATAGACAGTTGTGTAGGGAAGGGCACCAAGCAGTGGAGTAGCGAGGGAAGGGGCATCATACCCTGGGTGCTACTCCCAATGGGACGCCAAATGGTATATTTTACATATAATATTATATGGTTAATGGTTTTCGAATGGGGTGGGGGTGCTAAAAAGGTATTGTGCCCCGGACACGAGTTAAGCTGGTTACGCCACTGGCACCACGGGTTGTCCGGCCTCACAGGGCACCGAAGTAGGAAAGGGCACCAAAAGAAAGGGGAATACTTGTTTCATGAAGGCTTTCCTACATTTTATTAAGGTATGCCACCCATATGATACCCTTCTAACCCCAATGTGTTTAAATGACAAGACTTTTTAAATTCTAGTTTTTATCAATTTATTTTCAAGGTCCAGTTCAGAACCTAACCATACTGTGGACGAAGACCGTTACTCTGAGCCGATTGTGTCAGGAACTTCTGAACATCAAGGAAGTTAACATCAATGGAAATGTCTCTATTTGCTCTAGCGAAGATGTAGGTGTTGGGGAAGGGGTTGGGGGGGGGTGCAGGGGAAAAAAATGGAGGGAGTTACAAAGAAGCAATTTCATGGCAAAAGTGAATCATTCAATAACCAAGGTAGATGATATCGCCTACTACTCAAAATGCCAACGTGGTTCGGTTAGAATAACACAGTTCTTCGGCAAAACAGTATCAAACAAATAAGTGGGGGGGGGGGAGCGGAAAAATGTGATTTAAATGTATGGGCGGCCCTGTAGTATAAAAAAATAAACTTTTTCATATGACACGTTATTAATTTCCATTGAGAGTGTGATTGTATGACTTATTAAAACGTTTTTTTTTGTTTGATTGTATTAGAAATCAAAATATGTCGTATTCTTATGAATTGATGATAAAAAAAAAATGTGGAAGGACGCGCTATCGTAAATTAAAGACAAAACAACTTTGATGTGTGGGAGTTAAGAAATGACCAGTAACTGGCATGCTGCTTGAAATATCAACTTGTCAGTTCAACGTCCATAATTGATTGAATATGATTAAATTATTGTAAGTACATATCCGTTGTACAAATGTACATATATTGCATGTAAATCTTGGAGGCTAGTAAGAGTTTTGATATTTATAGTAAACCCAATTTCATTATTTCAAAGCCAAACACAGCCCATGATTAATGCTCATTATCCGTACGTCATAATTGTTTGCACGTGGGAGGTGGTGGCATTTTCTTTTAAGAGTCCTTCCCAGGCGCCACCTATGTTACTGGCACAATGCACATAGGTTTAGAAATAAAAATGTTAAGAGACATCTATTGTTGTTTTGTTTCATTTCCATACCAACCACTTGCATCTCTCGAATACTGAAAATGCTCAGAAGATTGCGTGAGTCTGCATATACATGTCTGAAGGGGATAAAGGACAAAAATCAAAGTCTGTTACACGTTGAGCAGTACCGGTATTCAACACTCTTGTTATATGCATCAGGAAGTTAGTGGGAGCAGTGGGCAGGTCCAGTGACTAGTAATCCTATAGTTTAAAAGTTTTGTCTGCTTGTCAAACCACATGTGGGACGGATGGCCGAGTGGTGTAAATAATCGACTGTCGACCTGAGAGTCCTGGGCTCGATCCTCTGCGAGGCCCATGGAATTTTTCCAGGTGAAATTTGGTGCAGTCACCCCACAAGTCCACTCAGCTTTAAATGGGTACCTGGCTTAAGTTGGGGAAGTAAAGGCAGCTGGGCGTTGTGCTAACCACACAATCCCTTCATATGCCGAGGTTATAGAACACTTCATCTGCCCTGATGGGACTAAGTGAACTTTATTATTGTCAAACCACAACATTTTAAATTTGTATTACCTTGTACATTACTAATATTGAAATCACTTTTTACATTTTTTTTAATTATTTAATCCATGATTCAAAATTGATAATATCCCTGATATTATCCAACAACAGATTGATGTAAACAAGATTTTCTGTAAATCAAACTTGTGTTGAAACTGCTACAATAATTAAATAAAAACAAACAAAAAATTTAATAATACCTGAATTTTAATTTTTTACCCTTGTAAATTTGCTATTTAATCTTTAATAAATATAATGACCTATTACAGTTCAAAACTTTAATTTTCTTCATTAGCTGAACGTTAAGTTATTTTTTTTTAAATAAATTAAATAAATAAAAAAAAAGCATAAAGGAACAGAAATTTATACATGTATACTGTACTGCACTAAAGGAATCCAACTGACCAAAAAAGTCTATTATAGTCTTTTAAGAAATGAATTACTCATCTGTGGGAAACTCAATAACTATTATATCATATGGGCTCAAGTACATTGCATTATCTACAACATTAATATTTTTATTAATGTCTATCTCTCTGTTGTGATAGCGGACAATGCCAACATCTTTGACACCAGTCAACTTTACATTCTCTGGTGTTACATGGATTGTATCATTCCCAGTGTTTATCAAAACCAAAAAATGTGGGAATCTGAAAGCTTTTCTGGTGAAAATCAACAAGTCTTTCTGAGGGTTGAAAACCTACATTAAAAAAATGAAATATTTTACTTTTTAAAATTAGTACCATGCATAGTATTGAATGTCAATGTAATTAAGAGAAACTATTTCAGCCAAAAATAACTTATACCTGAGTTAGGCCCCACTGGAAGGATTCATTTCCTCTAAGCTCCAGAAACTTTATGAAAGACTCCAATGGTGTAAGACCAGCGAAATGTGCAAACCCAGCCTGCAAATAGAATCAGATTTCTAATAAGAAATGTATTCGTACTAATTATAATTAATAGAAGAATGTTTTCAAAAATTAAATACGCACCTCCACGTTATCTGTCTTGTACTTATCATCCATTTTGCAAGTTTCATTTCCAGTAGTAAAGCCAGCACACTTTTGGGTATTCCACTGCATGGGACCCAACGTAATTTCTCGGCCCTGAAAATCAAATATTCACTACAATGAGTCTGGTGGCTTATGTTCTGCTCTCCCTATTGTCTCATTTTCCTCTTTAGGACAACAATATATTCAAAAAGCTTTAATTAGTATTGTTTAATATTAAACACAAATTAATTATCTTTGAAAATAAAAGTATTTTAACAAAATCGTCTTAGGTTGAAGTGTTATGATTGCATTTAAAGATGATTAAGTAACAAAAAATCTGATTTTCATATAAATATAATTAAAAAAAAAAATAAAAATAAAAAAGACCAAAAAATGGGAAACCATTTAAAATTTTAGAATCACGTATTTAAAATCCTTACATAAAAATCAGAAGAAAAATACAAAGTAGTTCAGTGTCACTCTCAAATGAAATTTTAATGCTTATTTAAGGGTAGAGTGAATTACCAGAATATATCCCTAAAATACAAACTGAAAAAATTGCTTTTTAACAATAAATGTTGCATGAATCAGATTAAGTGGGCTTGAGCCATAAAATGAGATTCAGTGCAGGGAATACTGAAATTCTTGAGGTGATAAATATTTTTTCTTCCATTTCAACCTTAAAAAAATTACCGGAGAGTCCAGTGAATCATTGTAAGGTCCATTCCTCTGACCAAATTCATCTCCATAGAAGTTTATTGGAGTGCCAGGGAGAAGAAGTTGTATAGCATGAGCAAACATTAATCTCTTTTTGTAAAGGTCTTTATCGCTTGAGTCCATCCTAGAAGCAACACGACCAATATTCTCATTTGTTAGCTAAAAAAAAGAAAGAAAAAAATGAAATAATAGGTTGCATTAAAATATGTTGAATGATAAAAACTTGCAAACATGTCTATTAATTACCTGTAATCCTAGCCAATGATTAGTGTCGTCTAGTAGTATCTTCTGCACCAAATCTTTAGCACAACTGGCATCACAACGGCTATCCAGTTTCTTCAAATCTGGAACAACTATATGAAGTCTCTTTTTTTCTCCAGTTCCTCCATATTCCAAGGTTTGATTTTTGTCTGCTTTCGTCACTGATCCAAAAAGAGCTCTAAGAAAAGATGTGCATATTTTAATGATTTTAAGTGGCAATAGTGTACATTACTTAAAAATCAATTTAAGAAAGGGGCAGTGGTTATTTTAGTGTTTTTTTTCATTAGTGTCAATTTTAACATGGATTGATCACACTTTACATAAAGTTTAAGTTGCAGGATATGATTATTAATCATATGATTAAATAATCACTTGATTTTAAAGATTGGCATACTGAAAGTGGTGTTACAATAGATTTTATTTTAGTTGTGAGACAGAAAGTGTTTACAGTATTGAAGAAAATTTGATAATAGTTGTGATATCTTATCTAGCATTGTCATTTTGGAGTACTTCATATACACTACAAAGGTTCTGTAGCCTTATGGCCATGATGCCTTAATCATGTTGAAAAGTTGGTGATCCCTCCCAAACAAGGTTTGAAAATTGAATTTTTTAACAATTTAAATATAAAGTTGGAATATGCCTTAAATATTGTTGCTATTAATTATTTGTTCTTGTACTTCATAGATGTTGAAATTATTATTTTTTTAGTTAGGGAGGTGACAGGGCATTGCGATAACCACACCATGCAGAGGTTACAAAAACAGGTAAATTCTACACTTCATCTGCCTTGATGGCGCTTTATGGCTAAGGGAAACTAACTACACTGAAAACTGTGTAAAACTAGTACAGTAAAATGTTATTACGGAGATCAGTGTAAGGAAATATTCAGTACAGCGAATTTTTTTTTGTCCCTTTGCTTATATATTATCTGTTAAAATTGTTGTTGTAACGAATTTCCTATTTTCAGATTGCGAAAAAAAATGGACATTTTGCAGATTTTTAATTCCTCTCTTACCAAAAAAAATTAATTCCGTAAATTTCTAAATCTCAAGTCAACTTTGGGCGCATGTTATACAACACTAGAATTAATTTTACATACTCATATGCATTTTGTCATCTAAACTAAGTTATAATAAATGATCTGCAATATCGTGATTCTAATACTCTAATACAAACATTCACATAATATAAGATATAAGATTCATGCAGCCTACGTTTTTCGTTTTTATAAAAATCATCTCTTATAAAGTCTATTACTATTACCATGTTACCAATTTATTCAGAAATTATTTTCTGCTTTTTAGTACGCAAGAAAAACTTTTTATAAAATATTTTTTTATAATGTAATTTTTATTGAAAATGCCTTTGTCTACTATTTATTTATGTAATAAGTCTATAACATTAACTAAAAAATAAAAAAAAAAAAAAAAAAAAAAAACAAGGTACATTCTGTAGCACATACCCTTAAATAATTGTACTGATTAAGCTATCACAGATTTTACTTAAAAACTAACAGTGGACACTTACCTTTCTCTTCCTGGTTTATCAGAATACTGATCTGCTACCTCACGCAATTTTTCCAAAAATGAGAAAGTATCTTGACTGTTAAACTGACCACTCACTTCACCAAAATCTTCTATCAAATATTCTAAATCACGGATGTAAAAGCCACTCACGCCAGCATCAAACCAGAATTTCATAATTTCCTGCAACAAAGGACACATAAAGTTTACATCACAAAAGCAGTATTTTCATTTTTACCATACATACATTATTTTTCTTGCAAACAATGAATATTCAGTAGCTCAATATCATATGTAGCAAAATGACTTACTAGGATAAATTCAAACAGTGATATTTGAATACAGTAAGAAAGATACAAATCTTAAAATTTTCCTTTATGCTGTTATTTTATCCTCATTTGTTATATGGACAGCCAGATTAAGTCTAGTATACATTATTCTCAACAATGATATTTTAGCTGTAGATATATTAACAATTTAAAAAAACGATAGATGTTATTTCATAGAACAAACAAAAAAAAGAAACCATTGAAGAATTTCTAAACATAAGATGTCTTACCTTAATTTCATTTACAACATCAGCATTTCTTAAATTCAAATCTGGATGACCCTCAGAGAACTGATGAAAATACTCCACACCTTTTTCATTAGACCAGGCTTTGTCCTTATAATAATTTCTCTAAAAATGATTTTAAGAATTTTATAGTGATTAGCAATGAAAAGAAAATAAGTTATTTATAAATTAAATAAAAAAGAAGTTAAAAATTGTTAAATTTGTCTTAAATATAAACTAATTAAATGATGTCTCAGTATCTGATTTTTAACTTACCCACTGACTTGATGGTGGTGTATTGTTACCCCTAATGTAGTAATCTTTAAATAGATCTTCATTGTTTAAGAACTTTTTAAACCAAGTATGATTTTTACTTGTCTGATTTGGAACGAGATCCAGAATAACTTTCTTGCCTAAGAAAAAATAATGTTAATATTCAATTTCTATGAAAAATAATTTTATCATAACTTGCTAATTACAAGAAATGCAGAAGCATCTAAAAGAATATGTTACATCTTTTTGTCATTGATTCAATGATCATGTGTACACTAAGAATTACCTTCTTTTCGCATTTTCTTAATCCAGTCAGTGAAGTCAGCTAAACTGACACCTAGCTTGGGATCTATGTCTTTATGATCCAAAATACCATAGTCTCCAGCTTGAGTATCATGAGGAAATATAGAGCTCAGCCAAATAGCTTTTACACCAAGATCATCAGTAACATAGCTGAGCTTTTCTAGCATCCCTGTATATTAGAAAATCAAAATGTTAATTGTGTTATCGAAATGGTTATGTTGTAACACTAAATTATCTTATCCCTTAGCAGCCATCTTGTTGTTTTGATGTAAAATTCACTTTAATAATACAAAACAGATCAATTTACGTTTCAGTAATTTTAACTATTTTAGTACAAAATAATTTTGATTAAAAACAATTTAGTAAAAATTTCAGGATGAAAATTGCACCTTTTTATTTTGTCGTATATCAGCTGTTAAAAAAAAAAGCAGTGGCTAGAGTTTCGTCTAGGCTGACCCCTTATTTTTCAGATTCCGCCTATTGCAAATGCACAGTTCAATGAGAAAAAACAGTGATTCAAGCAGTTGTGCATTTAATATTTAAATTAAAACATTATCAATAACAATGAATAGTGCAGCTGATCATTTAATTTTTAGGGGTTATGGGTTCAATTTTTAGTCAGGGCAATGATTTTTTTTTTGGTATATAATTTTTTGTTTAATCTCTGGATTTTGTGATAAGGAGAATATTTAAAGTGTTAGGGAGAAGATTTTCTGATTTACATTTTTAGTCTGGACAATATTCATAATTAATTTCATTTACATAATTTCTGAATGTTTTTGAATTTGGGAGAATATTTTAAGAGCGCTAGTAGGCAATTTTACGAGTGTTAAGGAGACGATTAACATATATTTAACAGTTTCTGGGGGTACAAATACTGATTTAATGCATTTTTTGGTATGGTAGTTTGAATTAAACTTTTGTTCCAACTTGATCAGGTTTTGACGAACCCAAAAAAGAATAATTGCTGTGCTTGCGCACATCTTTACTCTTAATTTGTCTTAAAGGGTTTCCAAATTAAAAAATATGTGTTCTGTCTAGATAGAGATGATTAGCGAGTGTTAGGGAAAGGATTTACAATAATTTTAAAGGGTTTCTGGGGGTATAGATACTGCTTAAGCGCACATTTTTTTGGTTTTTTCTTTTAACATTTGTAAATTTAAATGAAATTTACCTGCGTAAGGCCGGGGCGGACACGAAAAAAAAATTGCTATTGCCACACATCTATAGATGGAACCCTAGCCACTGTGTAATAAAAAGAACTCTCCCCAAATATTACCCTCAGTCGGGTTTAGTTTTTTAATGGTTCACGATTCATAAAATCCATATAAATAAGATATATATGTGAACAGTTCTTTAAAAAAGATGCTGACAATATTTCTCAGAAAGAAAATCTTTAACATACCTTGGAAGTCTCCATAACCGTCTGCATTGGAGTCTTTGAACGATTTGGGTACAATTTTGTATACAACTTCTGTATTGTACCATTTCTGATCGGGTCTTGGCGGGCATCGTGGTGCAAGCACAATGATTGTAATGGCTGTTACAAGCATAGCTATCCACCCTACCCAAAACAAAATGAACAGAATCCATCGCAATCTAACCCAAAAAGGATCATTTGCGTATTTCAGAACTTCATCTTTTCCTAGGCCAGAAAAAGACACTTCTCCGTCAGAAGATGCTGGAGTTCTATTACATACAACATCAGTTTTGTAATCATCTTGTAGGTCACCAGCACCTCCATTTTTAATTAAATGTGCACTGGATTCATCTGCATCTATATTAACTCTAGTGGAATCATCATTAAAAGGTGCTTTTTCCTCAGATTTTGCCTCTTCGGTAGGTTCAGTCATTTTGGCGTTAACTACACAAATTAGTATTCTTGAAAGTTTGAACGTGTGAAACTCGGTCTAAGAATCTGATGCAATGTCCCGAAATTGTGCTCTCTCTCTCTCTCTCTCTCTCTCTCTCTCAAATTCTCGGAACCAAGTCTCGTAACGACAGTGGCAACTGGCAAGCAAAGGATGATGGTACATTTCCGAAATGAGTGATTTGTTGAATCGAATATTGATTGAATCATGGAATGATGGGAGGGGGTGTCGTAATTCGAAAGTCCCCCTTGGGCCCCCCAATTTTTTTTACATTAAATAATAAGTACATCATCTCATGTCATGATGTCGAATGTCAAAATGCAGGGATCCCCAAAGAGGCCAAGCGCCCCGGGCCCTCGAATCCCTAGGTTCGGCACTGAGTGTGTGTTTAGTCGACTTACGACAAAGACCACTTGGTAACAATACTAATAGTAACACTTACCACATAGCCTTACTTGGTAAATTAAATAAAATTAAAGCAGAACTTAATTTAAAAATAACAATATGACAACTGACAAATTTATTTATATATCATACATTTTTACAGATTTTTTTTTAATTTGATTGACTTCTGAAAATAATTTTATTAACCATATGATAGAATGAGCGCGGCTATTTTTATCGGCGGAGAATTTTAAATTATTACGATTGTTTTCGTCAGATAATTTTAAAATGGCATCTGTTTAAAAAAAATTAGAATGATGTTATTCTTACTTTTAAAAGTTTAGACTTGAGGTCTCATTTAAAACCTCAGAAACTATTTAAAACTGAAGATTTGTATTATTTGTCGAATCGAGACGCAGTAAAGAACTTGAAGAAGCCTAGAAGGCATTCAAACGATTATTTAGACAGAATTGAAAGAGTACTAAAGTAGGCCCTATCCTTAATTTCAGTCTTCACCAGAAACTTGAGAAGCAAAATATGTATAAAGAATTTCTAATATAACTTATTTTAGTTGATTTTCTAATCTTTAGGCGAGCCAGGAGCATTTTCTAACATGTTGCCCAACTTCCCCCGATTCTTGTCAAACTACGTTATACACTCCTTTCTACTTTGAGATTCAAACGATCCGAATCGCCCGTTTCATCCTGGTCTCCCGGTCATGACGTAGCCGGATTATTTAATCTAAAAATAACTACCAATCACGTTGTCCTATTCTAATATTATTCCAAAACCTTCCTCGTATCGGCAAACAGGATGTTTTATAATAAATACACAAAGAAAAAAAGAAGAAAAAATTCCATTCAACGAAATACAACATGTGAATTTGGCCATCTTTTTTATCCTTTAGTAGCACTAGCACTGGACAGGTCCATAAGAGAATCTACCACATAAATTGGGAAATTTGGCACCATCAAACCACCAAAACAATTAACAACTTGAAGAGAAACAAATGCTGGTGCATTCCACTAATACTAGTAGTGTGTGAAGTCCATGTAAGGATGAGATGAAATCTCTTAGATCCTATAAACCTCTAATGGGACTGTATTTTATGGTGCCCTTCTTTCATCCCACCATAGCCGATAGTGCCATGGCCATGGAGGCACCACGGAAGATATATCGGGAACTTGAGCCAAGCCCTGAAAAATGTCCTTGGTCCTCACCAGAGATCGAAGCAGGTACCTTCAGGTCGACAGTCGAGCGCTTTACCGCACGACCATCTACTACTACTAGTAGTAGAAGCCTATCTATGACAATGTGGTGGGGATTTAACGGCGCATGTTCTGCCCCCCTCCCCCCAAAAAAAAATATCCTAATTGTTTTATTTTCATGGCATACTATTTACTTCAGCGCCGTATCTCAAATATTTATATTTCAAAGCAAAACATCGCTCTCTCAACGGCAACTGCTCTTATCTCGAATAGCTCGTATGTTAGAGCACTCGTATGTCAAGGTACCACTGTTCCAGAAAGAAAGTTTAGAAAGGTATCCCCGTATGGATAACGATTTTGTGACTATGCCTTTTATTCTTGTGGACTCATCATACAGGTTATTATTTAAATGTTGATGTAAAGAATATTTAAGAAAACCGCAAAAATTTCATGAGGACAGATGTATAACACATGCACATACAGACACACGTTATATACACTGTATCCAGAGACGAGTCGTTCATGTTACCCGTGTTGCCTGTGGCAAAAGTCTTACAAACAACTACAAAAGCAGTGGAAAAACAAGACAAAACAAATAAAAAAGTGGGCATATATAGCAGTTTAAGTTGCTCAACAATATTTACATTCAATATATATTCTAATAAGATCACTTCTTTCGCCTATTCTCATAGAGTTAAATGATACTTTGACATTATTGCAAAGATGTTGCAGATCTGAATTCGGGTTACACTTGTATATATAAGTTTACCTTTCATTGGCTGAACTAAGGGGAAAAAACCTCACATGAATATGTTATATAGTGTTACCAGCGAAAAGAGCGGCAACTAGAGGACATTGCCAACTTTCTCACCAAAACATTATTTACAAATATATTATAAATATCCAGAATTATATAAAAATTGATGAAATAACCTACATTTATATATGACTAAACAAAACAAAAATTCTAGATCTAAAACAAAACCATGCGTTAACAACCTGTTACCAACCTCTCTGACACCAATGTTCTAGTACACACAGTCACTTCTAACACACCTCACTTGTCACAAACAAGTGCACTTCACTTGATCCACTGGTCAACTTCTACACAACTCTTAACATATTAACATAATCAACACACCCCAGACCAATGTTCCCTCTAAGGTCTGGTATGAAGTGAGCAAGAAAAATTTTTGTCTCTGAGCGACTTTTTTTGTTTGAGGCCAAAATTTGTGAGCGATTTAAGCGATGTCGTCCGTTGGAGTGAGCGATCGTACGTGTAGTATAAGCGATGCTCTGAATACGTGTGAGCGATCGCTCACGCGCTCAGCTTAGAGGGAACAGTGCCCCAGACACCCCCAACACATATCACAACAGAAACAAATATCCCAACATTAAGGATACCATTTTTTTCATTTCAATCGAAAAGTATTTAGACATATAAAATTTGCAAAAGATAAAACAGCAGAGAATAAGATAAAAATTATGTGTGATCAGATGCATCATTCGAAATGAAGACTTGATTTGTCTGGTGGCAGAACCTGACGTACATTTAGATTTATTCTTGAAGAATTAAGATAGATGTTGAATTGGTTTATATCTAAGGTAGACATCACAGACTCAATATTAGCGTTCACTCCCTTTATTTGTTGATTATACATGTCGTATGAGTGTTGTAAACCGTCTGAATGCAATATTTGATTACTTTCAGATTCAATGCGAAAGTTTTTCTGATCTGGATTAATGCCTATAATTTTAGCCTGGCAGTTGATGTTATTTCCTGAACTGTTCTGTCCCTCTGCATTGCCATGTTCATATAGATGGCACTTTTCTTGGTTGTGATAATGAGTTTGATTACAACACAGTACAGAACAACTAGTACAAGCAGTCTGATGAGGAAGGCTATCTGATGATGCTTTTTTTGCAGTATCATAGCAAGGCAACGAAAATGACGAAGCTAAAATTTTAGGCACAGCATGATAAGCAAGTCGCGATTCTCCACCCATAATACAAATGTCACCACTTCTAACAAATACAGCCATAGGTTTCAGTAATTTTGTTTTCCCTCCAAGAAGAAAAATAGCACTCTGGCCAAAGCTTAAAAAAAAATAAAAAAATATTTTTTGCCTAAAAAAAATGACTTACATGAGATTCTACTAAATGCATACATCAATAAACTGGCACATATTGTACTTATATTTTTATTTAAACAATTAAAAATTAATTAGAATGCCAGAACATATCTGTCGCTTAATTTGTTAAAAAAATTGTTTCATAAAAAATTTTAATTCCTTAGTCATATAGTAAAATATCTATAGCAAAAATTCACTTAATGGTTAAAATTGGATCCTAAAATGTAAAAAGCACAGGAAACTGAATTAACAAAAAAAATAATGCTCTACTATTTTCTAGGTCTAAAATGCAAAGACTTAATTGATGAAATGAAAGGTAGGTAACACAAAACTGACCTTATTGAAAACAAAGGTGCTGAGTGGTCTATCTCTGAGTGATCAGTATGCCCTGCTAGTGTAGAGTCACTGTGGTAGTAATTTATTATGGCTGCCTCTGCTTTATACTGAAAAAATCCCAAACTTGCAGCCAAATACTGAGTCAAACAATTAACATCTTGAGGAAATTCAGCTTTACTCTCTTCTGAATACTCCTGTATAATTTTTTTTTGTTTATTAGAGAATAACCGAGTTAGGTTTTTTATTAACAGTAGTCATTAGTGAATAGTAAAAGAATATAATATGAGATTAAAATTGAAAATAAAAAACGTAATATAGATTATAAAAATTAACCTTTGTTGTCCAGTTGTAATGATATCCAAGGGTTGTCCAACGCAATTGTCTCAAAGGTTCATCTTTATTTAAACTTTTGCTACAAAGAAAAATTTTAAAAATTTATTACACTAATTACAATCATGGTATAAAACAGACAGGCTAATATTGATACCATTAAGCTATAAAATAGACGTGTTAGAAATTTTTGGTGGGACGGATCACACAGTGGAGTGGATACTCGACTGTGGACCTGAGAGTCCCGGGTTCGATCCTCTATGAGAACCAAGGGAATTTTTCCGTGTCCTAGTGAAAGTTTTTTAAAATACCACAATTCCACCCAGCATTAAATGGGTACCTGACTTAAGTTGGGGAAGTAAGCGTGGCTGTGGTTACAGAATAGAGAGCTGCACGGGGTTGGGATTCGCGGGACTCCTGCGGGATTGGAAATAAATTTATCGGGAGTTCCATGGGATTGGTTTTGTTTTTGCGGGAGTCCCGTGGGTTTGGGTTTTGTTTTTGCGGGAGTCCCGTGGGTTTGGGTTTTGTTTGAGTGTGACTCTCGCAGACTTCTGATGAATCAATCAAATCGCACGGTTGATCTTGGGATGATGTGTGATGTATGATACACACCTAGTTCAGGGCCTTTCCTTAACATTCTTGGTATTTAGGTCAAAACATCATTAGCAATAATATAACTACACATTTTTACGATTCAGGCGATACCATTAGCGACTAGGTTAGACAAGTTAATTCTCATACTACCGAAAGTTGAAAATCGAAATTTTTGTAAAGTTGACACGAAAAAACACATACCCCCACCCCCAATATTAATTATTTTCAATGTAATAATGAACTTATTGTGACGGGCTAGAGTAGATTTAGAGACAGAGACTATCCCCTTTGACGTTTTAATATAATAGATATCTAAGAGTTAGGAGTAATACCGATAAGGGTGATAAGGTGACAGACGACTTAGGACAAGGTGGGGAAACAATAGAATAGTAGACAGCAAAGGTGTGAAGACCGAGAGGCGACGTCTGACAGGCTAGTAGGGTTAACAATGACGACCAGTTAGAGTTAGAGAAGAGAGATAGTTACAAGTCATAGTGAGGAGATGTTCGTAGTTATGAGGAGTTTTAGAGATCTCTAGTTAGTCAGAGTTGAGGCAGAGTGAATTATTGAAGTGTATTCATTTATGGACTTTTGTATTCTGATGTACATTTATGTAAATAAATCGTTGTACTAACAACGCCTCGAGTTTGATTGGTTTTTGAGTTGTGACAAAGGAGCGAGCAAATAAGAGCGAAAAAGACAGACATACTTCTAATTCTACAAGTGATTTGAAGGTCATGGTAAATAGCGTTACAGAAGACATTATTGCTACTTCTTCCATGGATTTCTATAAACAAATTTTTAAACTATTATTTATGAGTTATAGAATATTTTTTTGATGGGAGCGGGTAGGGTTGGGAAAAATTTTCGCGGGAGCGGATGGGGTTGGGAAAAATTTTCGCGGGAGCGGGTGGGGCTGGGAAAAATGTTCGCGGGAGCGGGTGGGACTGGGGGGAATTTCTTTTGGGAGCGGGTGGGACTGGTTTTGAAAACGCGGGAGTGGGTGGGACTGGGTGTGATTTTGACTCCCGTGCAGCTCTCTATTACAGAAACAGATAAATTCTACACTTCATCTGCCCTGATGGCCCTTCAGGGTTAAGGGAACTTAACTACTTTACTAGAAATTTTTAATGTAAAATCTTACCATTTTTTAGCCAAAAAATCACTCCATAGCTTACAGCCTTTTTCAGCTCCTAGAGCAGATAGATTAGTTTCATTATCTTTATCTGAAGGGAAATCTCGAAGACATTTTGAAATCCAATAGTACTGATATCTGTCCAGGAAGGGATTTTGTATGAATATAAAACCTAAAATTGAAAATATTAACAACAAATGTATAATAATGAATCAAATCATTATGAAATGATCAAGAGCATTTTTAGAACCTATTGGCTTATCAGGGATGCACCGCAAGAAAACAGAGCTACTTGACTAGTGAAAAATGTGTCCAATCGTAAAAGATTTATCACTTATAAACTTGGCTCCTGTGATGCCTCCATGGTCTATACACTCAAGGTTGATAAAAGAAGAAGACTACAACAACCCAAAAAATGTCCCACTTGGAGGAGAATTTTTTTTTTTTTATAAACGTAGAGATTTTAGAATTATAAAAAAATAATTCTTGATACTTCTTAAATTTAAAATTCTCTCTCCAGGATGAAATAGAAGTTCACAAAGGCCTCATGAGACGGACATGACTATTCTAGAAAGACATGAACAATTAAATATTAATATAACAAAGTCAGGTAAAAGCTTAAAAATTTGGTTTGATAAGAAAACATTTTTAATTTAATGAGCATTATTTAAAACGTATTTAATACATGTATAAGCTTTGAATGGTATCACTTTCTGTATAGTATCTCTTTCTGTGGGTTTTTTTGGGGAGTGGCTAGGTTTGTTTGTAAATCTTATAACTCAATTTGGGAACTTCAAATTTAGTGAGAAAGTTCAAATTTAGCAAATGTTTAGATTCTTAATGACAATACTCATTTTAATAATATCAAGCTAAGGAAGTAAAATTTTCTGTAATTACAAAGCTAATAACTTTTTAGTAATGTTCATAATGGAAAAAAATTAGCCTTGAGATTATACTGTAATTAAGTACAGGAATGGTTCATAGATGTACAGAATATTTTAGTTTTATACAGAAAAACCAAATTAGGCTAAGATGTGCAACAGACAATAGTTTAATTTTTTTTAAAACTAAAAAGTATAAAATTAAAAAAAAAACTTTAAAAAAGTAAAAAATAATTCATTATTGTCATAAAAATATTTTTATAAATTATTACTAAAATTAAAAGCTGGGGCGAATAAAATATATCTGACTAAATACCCCAGTACATCTTTACATAACTTTGTATTATAGTTATTGTCTATGTTCATCAAATATTACTTCCTAACACTGCATTGATTGGAATTACAGAAAGTACCAGTTATTATTTTCCAACTTTGCTTTAATCAAAAACTGTAAAAATAATGATCATATTCATCTATTTAGCTTCATATTCTGTAACAAAATGTCATAGAAAACTGATATCATTGTGCATTAATATTAGAGTCAATATATTCCACTTTAAAGTGCTTTTGCTTTCCAGATTTATAAAGTCACTTTTACAAACAAGTGCCCAAATGTGATCTCCCATTTTTTTGCCGATGTACTGTTCTTGGTAGCTATGTTCAAACTGCAGTATAACAAGATGAAAGAATCACCCATGCTCTGCAGTGAATGCCCCCATAACTTGTCAAGGGACATCCAGCTCCCCACTTCGTAGAGCTTGGACCTGTTCTACATAATTATCTGCCTTGTGGATGCCAAGCGAACCTCGCCCCACATCAAGAAAAATGTGCTGATTTCTCTTTCTTTGTGAGTAGCGGAGGAAATTCTACCGCCAAAAATACTTGCTTTTTTCTTGGCCTCGGATAGCTTTGGGAAAAAATTTGAAGGTATTTGAAAGCTTCAGACTCTTTATCGCGACCAGCAACAAACTTTCATGAGTCCTAATTTGGAAATCTGGCATTAGCACCACCAGCGGATCCCAATGTACATGGCTCCATTCTTTAAAAAATGCTGTAAATGATGATCAGTCCCTCTAATGGAAATGCTTGTTGCTGGCTCTGCTGTCCCATATGCAAAGCTATCAAAAAAATTCACCCCTCTTGCTGGTTAATGATAATTCCAATAGTAAAGAATAAACCTGTGACTTTATGGCAGTAGCAGAGACTGTTTTGAATGCTAAAGAAACTAGCAAAGGTCTGATGTCGTTTCTGCTGGTCCCAAACAAACACTGTCATCCAGAAAGTTCGACTGCTTCAGTTTAGAAGTAAGGAACTCAGCATTGGACTTTGTGAGTCCCATATCTCTTTTCAAGTTGTTGAGATCCTTTTAATTGGATTAGTCTCTGTTTATCTCCCACTAATACTATCAACTGTATCTGATACAGTACACAATATACATGTTAACTATAAAAGCCAAAGTTCTTATACGAGTATAATGATCTAGACAAAGTTTCTAGAACAGTCTAGGATATAATAAACTGACATCTAGACATATGCAACGCTTATTAATTAGAAAACATAATTTCAAATTATTGATGCCCAGGTATCAAAAGCAAAGTTAATGAGTTAAATTAGTGTTTAATATATTTTTCTGAACTAATTAATCTGAAACTAAAATAAAACAGTTGTTAAGCAGTGTAATCTACATATCTAGATCACAGATGGTCACTCATGCTTATCTCTGTAGCACCGTAATAATTTATATAAATATTTTTATACAAGAAATTTGTACTTTTTAGTGCCTATTAATGAAAGCTTATACTTATAAAATCTTATTTCTAAAAAGGTTTTATGTATATATTTTTTTTAATATTTCGTGTAGGGAAATTTGTAAAATTACTTATTTATTGTCTGAATATAACAACACAAAAGTATTTTGACAGATATCATTTACCTCATTTATTCTTGGGGGCCACTATATCATTATATGTGACATTTTAAAATAAGTTCATATTAATCTTTAGTTATATTATTTCACATCCAAAAATATTCTTACAGTGCAAATATATTCACCTGGATACTTGGGAAATTGATAGACTTTCCACTCTTGATAAGGTTTCATACCAATTAGGGGCTGAAGGTCATGATGGTGAAGTGAGAGACAAGAGATTTTCTGCAAAGTAAAGGACAGATTTTTACACCAGTTAATACGCAAACTCATAAACCTGCTTATTGCATACTATGGAATCAACTATTAAGAAATTTGCTAAAGCATGATATTAATCAGTATTTTAAAAAAGTAAAGTAAAGTGCCCAAATGAGCCATCGGGGCAGATGAAGTGTAGAATTCATCTGTTTCTCTAACCACAGCATATGAAGGGATTGTGTGGTTAGCACAATGCCCAGCCGCCTTTACTTCCTCAACATAAGTCAGGTACACATTAAAAGCTGGGTGGACTTGTGGGACAACTTTGAAACACATTTCTCCTGGAAAAATTCCCATGGGTTTCACCGAGGATCAAACCCAGGACTCTCAGGTTCACAGTCAAGTATCTACACCACTAAACCCACCATCCCACTTTTAAAAATTAGAGTTATGTAAAATGAGGGAAACATATTGCGAGAAAAACATAGCAATGCAGTGAACAATATGTTCAACAACATTGTCACATTTCCACAAAATCCTTACAAAAAGAATAGTCACTGGATTTTATGTCAAAGCCACTTAAAAGCAAAAAGATTATGACAAGCAAGCAGATAATAAATCAGTATTAGGCTTTATGGAGGTGATTTTCGTTAAGGTTTTCTTGGGGTAAAGATACTGCTTTAGCGAACGTATTTTATTTTTTTGTTTTTTATGTTAGTTATTTGAATGAAATTGTTTAATCCGACTATGTTAGGCCTAGACGGACACATAGATATCTATGACAGACCCGAACACAAATAATTGCGATTGTTGAATAACAATCGGACTTTATTATTGGGACCGGGTCCAAATAACAATCGGAGTTTATTGTGACCCAGGTTCGAATAGCCTCTTCGTTCATTTTTTTACACTTTGTTTTTGTTTGAGACAATGCCTGTTCTAGGGTGGAGTTTAAAAATAAAAATTTTGAATTTTTGCTGTCTTACCCTCTGAAAGTATTTCTATCCGTGTAAAAACATTATAAAAAAAATGTGACCTTCTTATCTCATCATTTAGAGGTTGCTCAATGATGTGAAAGTTGATAAAGTCAAATTATTGCAAAAAACGAAATATGTGGACTTTTATTATCATTTGATCATTGATTCAACAAAATGCAATTAATAAAAGTTACACACACTAACACTGCTTGGTAAATGAGTAAATGAAATTAAATGTTAATGTAAAAAATTAGTAAATGAGTTTAAAAAAAAGTTTGAAGAAAAATGCTATTTGCTGCTAAATTATGATACTGCTATAGCTGCAAGTGTCTCCTTCTTGCTGTTAGGATACATATCTCGATGTTTCTGGACAACCTGAAGTAGAAACTGAAGTTGTGACTCATCATGTGTCGTCAACCTTGTGAATTCCTGAATAAGGGAAACCCCGCGCTCGGCATGATCATTAACGACCATAAGAGCGAGAACGGTTTCCATAGCCTGCTGAAACTCCTCCTGAAAATGCCAGCAATCTGGATCTGTTGTTAGAAATGTGTCTGGCAACTTTAGGATTTGAAACAGTAACTTTGACTTTGCAGAAACAAATTGTACAAGCGTTTATCTCGAAAAGTGGGACGGATGGCCTATTGGTGTAGATACTTGACTGTCGACCTGAGAGTCCTGGTTTCGATTCTTGGTGATGCCCATGGGATTTTTCCTGGTGAAATTTGGTGCAAAGTCGTCCCACAAGTCCACCCAGCTTTAAATGGGTACCTGACTTAAGTTGGGGAAGTAAAGGCGGCTGGGCGTTGTGCTAACCACACAGTCCCTTCATATGCCGAGGTTCTAGAAACAGATGAATTCTACACTTCATCTGCCCCAATGGCCCGTTAGGGCTACGGGAACTTTTTTTTAATCTCAAATCAATGCCAAATCCACTGTGATGCACTTTGTATAATCATGTTCAGGATTATCTTCATTTTTCATGGCATGTACCATCAACCTCTTGGTTTCAGAACTCACACAGTCATCAAAGAGTGCCAAAGCAATCAGTTTCAGAGATAGATACCATAGATATTCAATATTTTTATTTTTAAGCTCCACCCCAGCCCGTGCTTCCCATGGCATGGACTTGTATATAAAATATATTTAAAAAATTGTTCTTTAAGAATGTTTTTTTTAATTTAATATTCTTTAATTATAATTATTTAAATCAGAATGTTAATTTTGACTTTTTTGTTAATAAAATTTAATATATAAAAAAAGTACCTCTGAATTATTAAGGGTTGTGATGTCTACCACCTTGCTCAAATCTGGTGGAGGATTTTTCGATTTGTAATACTTAAATTCTGGTGTAAAGAGGTCAACATTCACGTCACTTTCCATTTTTACAAAACGATGTTATCATCAAGCCGAAATTTCATAAAACATTACTTCATAAGGCAGAAATGTTAGTATTCAGTGTTTACTTTCCTTAGGGCCTTTTACGCTAAAAAATGTGATACCAATACCATATGATATATTTCAATAATTGAATCATTTTAGGATCATCAACATGTATAAATCACACTGAGTGATTTTATTCAATATATTATTTTTCAGAAGCCTTTAATTTGTGTCGAAAAAAGTGTAAAGACCATATATATATATATATATATATGTCAAAAATCTAGGCTAACACCAACATTTTGTGGAGGTCGCCATCTTATACATATTATCACATGATCTTTTTTTTTTTGGTTGTACATCTTTTTTATTCGTTTTAATAATAGATGTATAAATGACATTAGAAATTCGCTTTTTATTGCGGTCCGCTTTCACCACACATTGGCTTGCACGACCCACTTTTCTTACAATCAGTTATAAGTTTATGAGATTATATTACATGTCCAAAATTTCGATATCTCTCATTGGATAAAAGAATACAAACCAATGAAAAGAAATAAAACCAATATATTTAATGTTATGTTGACCTACAGTTATAGCCAGGCCCGTAGCGTGCCAGGGGGGACCAGGGGGCCGGCTCCCCTCCCTGCGTTTTGTCTGGCCCCCTCTGCTTATTTGTGCTACTTAGTAAAATGTATTACCTGCCCCCTCCTGCTAATGCCTGGCCCCTGTTGTAGAATGCCTGGCCCCTGCTGTAGGATTTTCACGCTACGGGGCTGGTTATAGCACATCTATGAGTATAAGTCTATAGGAGGTCTATTCTTCTGTACTGTTTGTCTAAATTCTAGCAAACTTATTTATTTTCATGACATGGAAAAAATATTCCTAGTGTTTCAAAATGAAATATGCTGGTTTTACGCCCTTATAGTTTCCCAATTTATATATTTTACTGTCAAAGTGTGATATCTGAAAATCAAACACAGTCACAGATAATGTTGCCTTACAGTTTACAAAAAATTCTTAATGCCCCCCCTTGAGGCGTCCCTAGGGTGGGGGGGGGTCCAAATTCGAAAGTCCCCCCTGGGTCCCAGCTTGAGGGAGTCCCCTAAATTTTTTTTCACATTAAATATTAGGTACATTATATCATGTCATGGTGTCGAATGTCAAAATGCAGGGCCACCAAAGAGGCCAATCCCCCCCGGGCCCCTAAATCCCAAGGTTCGGCACTGGCCCCCCCCCCCACCACTTTAACTATGTGAGCGCCGTCTGTACCACTTCTCTTCATACATGGATACGAACATAGTAGCATGCGTTTTCCAGCATGAGCAACGTGAAAATGAATCCAAGAAACGTGTGAATTTATATCACAGCTTATATCAAAACTTATATCACAGTTGTCCAAGCACAACCATCACGTGTACAGCTTATGCATCCTTTGACATCGATTGCATTCATCCCTCCATATATATATTTA
This sequence comes from Bulinus truncatus, assembly GCA_021962125.1. NCBI lineage: Eukaryota > Metazoa > Mollusca > Gastropoda > Planorbidae > Bulinus > Bulinus truncatus. The sequence continues at coordinate 46,551 of JAGDYQ010000180.1, forward strand.
AATAATATAATATATATATGTGTGTGTGATATTTATTCCTAACTGACGTATGCGAAAGTAGGGACTAAGATTGAGGCGGCTGGCGTCCGCCCGTTATGGCACTTAGCTAAAAGCAATGTACGGCATATTCACAACTTGGTTCTTTTAATGCGCCATTATTTGCAGAATAGCCATTATTTTATGGAATGGAAAGGGGCTGCGTCATATTTACAGCAGTGCTCGATTTAAGAAAAAACCAGTGCCGGGGATGAACCGAAATTTCTGTAGAGCCGGGGATAAATGTCTATGATTTCATCCCCGGCTGGGATATATTAGCTAAAGCAGAGCCGGGGATGACAGGTCTCAGTGCCGGGGATATCCCCGGAGGTAAATCGAGCCCTGATTTAGAGGCGCACCTGGTGCCACTAACGTTAGTGAATGGTAACTGCCTAAGAGGAAAACGTAAAGCAGCTAATTAGTAAGCCTACCATATATATATATATACATATAATCGTTGGTTACCATATTCATCAAGGTCTCCAATTGTTCTGGGATCAGGGGAGGGCCATTGTTTTACATTATTAATATTTGTATCTTTTGTTACTTGAAAATGAATATTTTACTCTCAATGGCATAACAATATTTATGACCCACATAGACACTCCCAAACACAGTCATTAGTGTGGATAATTCGATCGCCAAGGGATCCTACCCATCAAAACGGGTGGGCCCTCAAACACTTCAAGAATCCACTGCTTAGGGCCTCATCAAAAATTGAACAGCGGTCCTGCTTATAGTGTCTACTGTTAACTGAACAAAAGTTGTCTTCTACACTAGTGTTTCCACGGGGAAATATCCTAATATGTGAAAAATCAGGGTCGGTTTAACACCGTCCTACTTCTCGATATGTTCCTCCTGTACTTGCCACTTACCTAGACTGTTATTTATTTCCATATCTTTGAATGCATCCCCACAGCGCTCATGTCACTTTTATGATTTCTCTTCATTGTGAAAGTTCATCTTGCGTAATTTTATCAAACTATTAAAGTATTTAGTTTAATTCTTAATGCATTTTAGTAAAAGTTTATTTGAAAATCATTTTTTTAAAAAAAATACATGTTGTCAATAGATACTTTTAGTTCTTAAAGTATTCAACTATTACATTGCATTTGTTGTACACTTAAATGCCTAATGTGACTATTCTTATATTATAAGATTTAAATAGATTCAATGTTGTGTACAATGGTGCTTTACTTGTGTCTTACTTTTGACATGATAATCTCCATTCCTAAGCATTATAAACATCTACAAGATGTCAATTGATGGATTCAAAATAGTGTATTGTCATATAGAATTAACATATGTGCCAAATTTGAGTGTTCTCACTTTATGAGAAAAGGTACAAAATTGAGTTACAAGAATAAAAACAACAACAATAAACAAACAAACAGAAAGTCACGTATAAAGCTATAAAAAGAAAAGTAACTCAATTAAATGATGTATTAACAAATCTGAAACATATAACTTAGAACAAATTTCAAATATTATTTTCCTAGTCAGGTTCGAGCCAATACAATTATTTCAGTATGATTGTTCAATGTTACATCAAGAAGAAGTGGGACGGATGGCAGAGTGGTGTAGATACTCGACTGTCGACCTGAGAGTCCTGGGTTCGATCCTCGGTGAGGCCCATGGAATTTTTCCAGGTGAAATTCAGTACAAAGTCGTCCCACAAGTCCACCCAGCTTTAAATGGGTACCTGACTTAAGTTGGGGAAGTAAAGGCGGCTGGGCGTTGTGCTAACCACACAACCCCTCCATATGCCGAGGTTATAGAAACAGATGATTTCTACACTTCATCTGCCCCAATGGCCAGCTAGGGTTAAGGGAACTTTACTTTACTACTACTACATCAAGAAGAGATACTGTCATCAAGCAACAATCTTACTTCTACTTTGAAAAAACAGCAACAAACCTTCCCATATTTTTACATTACTGGCACTGCAACATTTCAGAATAAAACAACGAGCAAGAAATATAAAAAAAAAAAAATGAATACTGAATTACATCAACCATTTGTGATAAAAAAAAACAACCATTACAAGCTATAAAAGATATTGACAGCAGGACTTATCCCCGGCTCTGCTTTAGCTAATATATCCCAGCCGGGGATGAAACCATAGGCATTTATCTTCGGCTCTGAAGAAATTTTATTCATCCCCAGCACTGGTTTTTTTTTAAATCGAGCACTGATTGACAGATCTATATAATTGTGTGTAAATACAAAAAAATGCAGAATCTTAAAATAATACAAGGCTCTAAAAAATTGAAAATAAAGTCGTGGTAAAAATTACAAGTAGATAAAAAAAAAATTACTTTGCATAACTGATTGGACCAGTGGTTCGCCAACTTTTGCAATTTCCTACTTGATAAGAAAGATCGTCCTGTTTTTGTAAACCAACTTAAAGAAAAATATATACAAGAAAGATATATTTTTGATGAAAATTTTTTGAAAAATTTAGCCGACCTACTTTAAATTAGGTTGCGATGTACCAGCAGATCACAGCACACACTGTGAGGATCACTAGTTCAGACAAATGTGTACACACTTGGTTCTAAGGTATACTATAATGTAATAAATATGCCAAAATCCCATTTTATTTTTAAATAAATGTATCAGAAAGCATAATTTTCATTACTACATGTACAATAGTCACAAACTTTCAAACACGCATAAATGATTTAAAAACAAGTACAAATTTTTAAATATTTAAGCTACATCATCAAACAGGAACAGGATGAAAATTGTAATAATCATAAATGAATAGATTTTAAAATCTGAATGATTTCACTAAATATTAAAATATCAGTTAGATGATGCAGCCTTAAGAAGCAATAAACATTTTTTAAATGCAATAAATTACCTATATTAATATCCAAACAATGAATAATACATGTAATAGCTTTAACGTTGAGATCTTTATCTGTGAGGTAGACCTGCTAATCTCACAAATCAATTTTAAGTATGTGAAAAGAAAGATAATAAAATTGCCATTGAATTTCAATGAAACTCTCAAGTGTCCACATTTCAAAACATTATTTTATAAAAGGAAAGAATTGAATAGCAGAGTATTTAAAGAAAGAGAAGAAATGGACTACATGTCTATATATACAATAGGGACTGGGAGTAATGGTGCAAGCAGAGCCATTCACTTGGAGATTTAAACTAGCTTACTGCCTAGAGACCAGCCTATTGGCCTTCTTAAAGTACCGATTTCTATAAATATAATAGTATTACGACCCTGAAGATACTTTTGTCTAAGACCCACAAATATCTTTCAATCTCTGCCAAATAGCCATTGAAACCGGAGAATAACTTTGTTTAAAAGTATACACTTAGTTCATGTTGTTAAAATCAATAAAAGAAAAAAAAAAATGAAATAGTTAATATTCAGCGTTTAAAAAATTGAAAACTATTTGTGTAAACAATAAAAACAAACACTTGTTCATAGTTTTCATATAAAATTATAAAGAATATGCTATAATTAATATATATATTAAAGTATAAGCAGATTTAATTATTATTTTTGTTTTTTTGGGACCCTAGTTTTGATTAGGGAAGACTATTTACATGTAGTAGTTCAATAAATAAGGCTATATTTTTAAATGGCCTAAAGTCAGATAAATGCATCCTGGGTATACATGTACAATAAACATCCTGTCATATTATTTCTCTACACCAAATGTATTCAAATGGGCTTGTACAATATCTTAATATGTTACCAGATTTCATCTGTTAATCTAGCAAAGATAAATATTTGCTTTAAATTTTTTTAAATACTGTTAATATAATTTGCTAATTATGCGAGACAGAGTTTAATTTTTAACAGCAATTATGTATTTCAATATTTTCTATGGCACTGCTAGAATCAAAATGACTAGCACAGAAATTTTTATCACAGAACATAAATATTGTTATGCCAATGTGAGTAAAATATTAATTTTTAAGTAACAAAGATACAAATATTAATGATGTAAAACAATGATCCGTAAATACGCTTAAGAAGCAGCATAATCTAAAAGAAACATGAGATGTGTGAATAATTTTATGCTAACATACTCAAACAAATGTTGAGACTTTTTAAATACTTTTAATATATCATTATTATTTTTTTTGCACTATGACCTTAATAAATGCAACAAATTCGTATAAATGTCAATAAATGTCAATGTCAAATAAATAACAGTGAAAAAAATATCAAGTGGTAAATATCCAACAAAAACATTTTTAAATTAAAAGCATAAAACATGACAATTAAACACTAAACAAAAAAAAAATGTAACCATGCATTGCTTATTAAGATTTATTCTCTGTAATAGAGATAACAGGGGTTAAAGGTTTCTCCATTTTATAAAAAAAAAAAGAGACATGCAAATGAAAGGCAAAAAATATTTGCAGCATATAAACTAATGTTTTAATCCCACTTCTAAGAGGCTAGGAGATATCAGGATGAAAGGCTCTCAAAATCAAACGGCATCATATTTCTGTCAGTCCCTAGCATGCGCCATGATCTGTATGCTAGCATGCACCCTGATCTGTATTTGCATCTCCAGAAATGGATCTTTCATAAAGAATTTCTTCCATAACTTTCAATGCCTACAAGATGAAAAAATAACAGATACAAAAAAAACCAAATAAATATCATTAATCAGGGAAGCCATTGACAAATGGGCACCAATAAGTTATCAGCTTAATGATACTTAAGACATTTGTAAGTGTTAATATTGAAATTTATTATTGTGACGTGTAGATTTTGTGTAGAATTAACCCCACCCCCTCCCATGTACTAACGCCCCATCCTAACGATCATTCTGCACATTCCAGGTTCACCACTGGGTCGAGGTCCCAGCAGTTAAAATATTTTGTAGTATCGTGTGTCACGCCCCCCCCCCTGACCGTAGCTTGACATGATGTTTTGACAGGATGCTAGTGACCTTGAATTTCTTTAGTTAGTACGGTGCTAGAAGTCATACGAGTTAGACGTAGTTAGAGTAGTGTAGGTGGTTCTAAGATTCTACGAGTTAGTTCGGTGTAGACAGCCCTGAGTAGTAGTTGTAGATTGTAGTGTAGTAGTAGACGTAAAGAAATAACTAGACAAGGACTTATATTATATATTGTATACCTATTCATCTATGTTAGTAACCATTAAAGTATATCTTTTGTGTTGGAAGACCAAGCGTTGGCGTTGATATATTAGTATACATATATATGTTGTGGCTGTGTAAAGTCATATAGGAACATTAGTCCAGCTTGAAAGATAGATATCTAAAGTAATGTATATACCGTTACATAGTGAGCAAAAACCAACGTAACATTTGGCGATCCTATGCCTTGTAAATTATAAAGTAATATAATAACGTTACAATTATCAAGAAATTAAATTCTAAAAACAAACACATAACTCTGTAGTATACGTGCAGTTTACAACTGAGAAAACAGTTATGAGATAAAAATCACCCAATTTAGACCTATTATGCAAGTAGTAAGATATATCTCAAAGTTCATGAATTTAGATTCCATAACTGGCTTAAAACAATACTCAATGTCTTTAAGTTAGGTTTTCATCATCTTCTACTTGAGATTACTATCAATTAAATCAGCGGTCACTGACCAAATGGATCTCACCAATAAATCCAAAAGTTTCCACTGTCCATTTATACATGGGTGAATATCTTCAAATAAAGTCATCGATATGGACTTATTATCAATAGTTTCACTACAGCTCTGAATTACTAGTGTATATTGTCATGCATACCTTGAACATATTCAGGATTTTCTTTTTGAATAATACTTTATAATAAAAAAATTTGATACATAAAGGAAAATGAGTAATGTTTTTAAATTTTTCTGTGAACCAGTAGAATTTTCTCACAGGGTGTGTCTATGATCCCTTAACCACCAGTAGCAGATTGTTGAATTATACTGCAATATTTTGAAATGAGGGGTTAATGTATATTGCAAGGAAAAAATAATGAATGAAGAAGAAAAAACCTTAACTAATACCTCAATGAGCCCACACCAAAGTTATGTTACTCTACTAGACTTAGAAGTTTGCTGCTTGAGAAAGGAAGGGGGGGGGGGGTCAAGCTTTAAAATTAAAGACAGCATTAGTAGCCAATTTTTGCGAGGAACCTATTTTCTAAATGTAACTAAAACCGCATCATGTTTATAAAAATATATTTTGATAAATATGTTACATGCATTTAATTATTTAGACGGTATATGTGATACACATGAAATTTTAATGCAAGTGTAGTAATTCAGTTATAACAACACATACAAAATTTAAATGGGGGGTTAACTACCTTAATTTTCTTTTTCTCTAAATTTTAGATGGTACAAAATTTCACAAATAGAAATTATTTCGTTAAATACAGTTAACTTAAAACATTGAAAAAACATTGAACATTTTCTTTTTGGATTATTTTAATAAAATTACCTAAATATATTTTATCATAATTATAATGAATGAAATGCACATAACTGATAAGTCAAAGGCTATGGTGAAATTAAAGTTCTACTAGATAGAGTTAGTACCTTCACAGCTCCATAAGAAAAACATTTCTTAGCAAACATTTCTAATACTCTGTTGAAAGGGCCCAAATGTTTTACAGTAATCTGCCCATGTTGCTCAAAAGTGGTCCTAAAAAAAAAAAATTAAATGTGTAAAAAATAAGGCAATGAAGGTAACTAGTTTTACAAAATATTGCTTTTTAACGTTTATCTTTTATTTTTTCAAAAGTATATTTATCGAGATTTTTTAATAAATGCTCTAACCAGCTGGGATTTTCACTTGATGGAAAGAACTTTGATTCTTCCCACAATCTGGCATAATCTGAAAAAGAAATATTTTTTGATTCTATCCGAAGGCTATTGTTATGTAGATTTAACCATGCTTCCTCTTCAAATATAATTTCCTTTTCATTCAACACATTTATCTGTAAAAAAAAAAGGTGGAAATTTCAATTGAAATAAAAACACATAATAAAAATGTAATATAACAGAACAGTAATGATGTTGATGTAATATATATTTTAAGATTTAAAACAAATAAGGTGAATAACAAATCATAGAAAAAAAATGTTTTTTTTTAAATGTGATTTTAAAATACATTTCAGTCTTTGATCTTATATTGTTTATTAAATAAATTTTTAATAAAAAAAAACTGTATCTGGAATGTGTTCAATAAAAGGAAAATGAGTAAATATTAGTGTTTAAAAAAATAATTAAAGTTTACTTACCACTCTCATAATCTGAGGTACAACATTCTGACAGTAGGCCCATCGCCTTCTATAGTCTGCACCTTTATTATGATCTACATTGGAGAGGAAAAAAAGTTAATTAGCTAGTGCTAGATTATTATGATCAGTGTACTTTTTTGACATAGAGATAAATATTAGTCTGCAATAACTTAGGCTACATTTTTCTTTTAACAGTATATTTTATTTCTTTGATGAACGAAGATTTAGGATTAACTGAGCCCTTCACTTTTAGGGTTTGTTAAAATTATGTTATGACTAATAAAATGAGGCCATGATCCACCAGCAAAATGTGTATAAAGGCATCACATTTGCACACACAATTGAAAAAACAATGGCTAACAGCTAAAGAGATAATGCATAAATCATCTTCCATATAAGACAGGTGACTGGACATGCCAGGAGCTTAAGCTGCAGTGACATATTTGTTCAGTTTGCCACAAAGTAAAAGGAAGTAAACTATTTAAAGAGTATTAATGGCAAGTGTGACTATTCCACAGAGGGGTCAAACCATGCAAAGTCAGGGTATATATTAACTAGCATATATATATATATATATATATATATATATATATATATATATTAGGGTGGTTCACAATGCTTAGGTAAAAAATAAAAGTTGAAAAATAGCTAGTGCTTCATAAAAATTGTGTTACCTGTGCTACAGAGACCTTAAATATAAAATATAACTCCATTTGAAGTTAATTTAGTACTGCCTCAAAGCACCTGAATTTTTTGTTTGGTCCCAAAAATCAATATTATTTCCAGCTTAAAGATCAAATTGAAGACTGGTCAACTGTTACTTATTTTTTGCAAGTACAAAGAATATTTAACTTTTAAAAAAGTAAACAACTCCATTTTGATTGTACAGTCTACAAGTTTTTAATATTTGTCTTAATTTTCATTTATTTCTAGGAGGTATTGGCTATTGATTTATTAGAGACAATTTTTTAAAATGGCTGTTACAAGATCTCAGACATATGTTCATCTGATTGGCGAACCAGTACAGTTATTTAATGGAAATATGCTACCAACAACTAGAGAAGTTTTACAAGTCTACTATCATCATCACAATAATGAAAAACTGTCTAAAACTGAATCGGTTACAGTTACTGTTAGACAGGTTTGCAAGATATGGGCCAGAGCAAGAGTACCATCAGCTGAAGAAAGAAATATTATCCACAAGCTAAAACTTCTTGTTGATAAACACAGAACTGTCTGTCGCAATAAGACCCGTGGTGGCACAGCTCAGATGGCAAGGGAGTCAAATTTTGAAGCTGATATGAATGGCCTGTTTGATATTGCTCATCATGATGCGATGAACCGAATAAAAATTGAAGATAGGGTTTTTCTGGCTGATCAAAGAACAGAAAGGAAGTATGTCATGGGTAAAATAGACCAGCAGCTTACAGCAGTAGAAGGTCGACGAGCAGTAAGAATACAAAGAGAAGCTGAACTGAGGACCAAAGAAGACAGGAGGCTAAATGATTTAGCTCAGGCAAATGCACCAGCATCGGCAAGTTTGAATAATGGTGACACCAGTGACATTAGTGATCTTGATGAAGAAAGTAGTGCAGAACAATCCTGAATGCAAATCATCAGACAGTTCAGACACACAAGGTCAAACACAGCAAAAGCGTGCAAAAATATCTGCAAATGAAGCTGTAAGTCCACAGTTAGCTGCAGCACTAGAACGTACAAGTGTCAGCAATCGAGATGCTGCATATATTCTACATGCAGCAGCTACGACTTATGGATAAAATGCATCAGGTATGTCCTTGTCTGTCAGCAGCATCAGAAGAACAAGATCAAAGCATCGTACTCAAGCAGCTTCTGATGTGAAGTCTGCATTCAACAGAGATGGCCCACTGGTTATACATTTCGATGACAAATTGCTTCCTTCAATAGCTGGCAGTCAAGGAAAAGAAGACCGCGTAGCAATCATTGTAACAGGTCGTACAACTGAAAAGTTTTTGGCTATTCCAAAAGTTGTACAAGGAACAGGTGAGCAAATAGCCAAAGCTGCAGAAGAAACCATCACTGATTGGGAGCTGACTAACAGCATTGCAGGAATGTCATTTGATACAACTGCAAAAAACACCGGCCATCACAATGGCGCATGTGTGCTACTGGAGCAAAAACTAGGAAAAGAACTGCTATGGTTGGCTTGCCGACACCACACCTTTGAAGTCCTATGCAGCGACATTTTTAAAAAGGTGTTTGGCCCAACATAACTGCCAGCGAACATGAAACATCTTGAGAAAGGTCAATCAAATACACTGGAAAAGAAGAACTCTGTGATAAGAAACTTGATTATTTTATTGGAAGCAGATCACACTTCTTCTTTCAGGTCTTGAATCTCGACAAATCGTTTCTGAACTTGCCTGTTGAGCAGTGGCCAAAGCTGGAAGCGTACCAACACGCAAAGGTGGTTGCCCATTCACTAAAAGTTGTTAATGACTCAGCAGAGCGAGGCATTGCATTGGCAACCAACTTCAACAAGCCATTAACAAAAAAGGAAGATGAAAAGCAGTCCTTGTATCAGGTTGTTGAGTCACACCGTAAACAGTACCCAGATGCAAAGAAGGCAACACTCAATCAATGAATGAACAATGAACAGTGTTGTAGTGTTTTATGTTACTTAACTGGTCCTGTGAACATTTTACTGATTGGCCCAAAACACTGTGTGCAATGCATTTATATTTTAATTGTTGAAAGCTCAACATTGTTCTGAGTTTATGTTGCGTAAAAGAAAAAGGGCAGTTATTGTAATTTTCAAATCCAATTAGGCAGTACTGATTACTGAATGAATGTTAATTTTCAGAGTCTGTGAACATTTTGTTGACTGTTTGGAACTCTCAGTACATTTATAATTTCAATGTGGAGACCTCAACATTTTTCTGGCTTAATGATACAAAAACGAGAAAATCGGCAGTTATCACCATTTTTAATCCTCATGAGGCAGTAGTAAATGATGATAGAATGACTCAGTTTTTAGTTATTATTTCATTATCTCATGACATATAACAGAAAAATCAAAAAGCACTACAAGTTACTAAAAAATTTTTTTTGAACCACCCTAATATATATATATATATATATATATATATATAAACATATTTAAGTGTGTGTGTGTGCTGTAAACAGACCAAATACAATTTCTTAAGTTTACATTCTGAATGTAAATTACTTTATGTTTAACTGTATACAAGTTTATATATAATACAGTGTACTCCTACCTATGACATGCTCCTTGGTTTCCATTCTAATTACGGTTGGTTCTTTTTCTGTGGGGTACTGAGTTACACATAAAAAAAAATAAAAAAAAAGTTTTTAAGCATTAATTTAAAATAGTCTAAAGTAATATCATAAACAGAAATAATATACTAAACAAGACCAAATTACAGCAAATAGTACATACGATTACTGATAGCAGTTATAAACTACCTATTCTATAGTCTATATAGAAGAATATTATATTTTGAATATTTATTTTAGTATTTTAGCTTAGGTCAGGTTTTAGATTGCCTTCTGTTTTTTTTTTTAAATCTTTTTAAGCTTTATTGTTTTAATACATTCATGGTAAAATCGTATTTCAGTTATGGTATATATATTTTTGACAATTTTTTTAATAATAAATTAATAAATATATTAAATATTAATGAATCCAAATTATTCATTAAGTTGATTAACTGTTTCTTATTAATTCTAAAATAGTTGCAAAAAATAATTCAGGTAAATGTGTATCATTATTTAATTTTGCCATACTATATGCAAATTATACACAATTAAACTGAGACACCAAACAAGGATTATTACACTACATATAGGACAGTGTTATGCAACTGCAAGGGATTATTACACTACTTTGAGTGTTACATAAGCTAAGGATTGTAAGCCGGTAAACACTAATTTGAAGGATAAATTTATTATTTTGACCATATGTTAATTAAATCATATCAGCACAATCTATGAAAATGAAAATGAGAAAACGTAACATTGTCATTTATTTTCTATCCGTCTATCCACTATCCTGTTTCCAATAAATTTTGAATAGATTAGATAACTAGCAAAAGACAAATAAATAAACAGGCAAAATAGGTTAAATTATCAAATAATTTTTTATTTACCTTGGTCAAGTGTGCCTCTGCAACTTTATCAACGGGATATTTAAATACATGAGTGATATTAATAAATGCTACCATTGTGATTTCTACCTTTAACCCCTTTATTTTTACTCGCCATATTGTTTCATTTGTTCGTTTGTGGTTTAACTAAAAAACGATAGAGGAAAAAAAAACACCACACAAAAAAAAAAGTTCGGCACAGATTAACAGAACAAAACAAAAAGACTGAAAAAGTCAACTCAATACAATTACTTTCGAGTATTAAAAAAAATATCTAAATATTATCATTTATCGTCGATGGAATAATATTTATGCAAATTATCCACACTGAAATTATACTGGTGTACTATATAATCTGTCACACGACTCCCGCAGTCCCGCAAGGGGTTATCACCCGAATATATGTAATTTGTTATCAGGGGCCCGTTTGGACTCTGTAGTCGCCGGGTCCATTTTAATCTGCTATAAAATGACAGATAGTCAGGGGTCCAAATTTAGCTTGCGGCAGCTCTGCTGTTGTAGACAATATTTTTATTCAGAATCAGAAGGTAAATAAATAGGCGCTTCTATTCATTGACAGCATAAAAAAAAAAACGACAAAGTCTTGGGCAGTCTTGCTCCATTATCAGCAGTGTAGGCTACCTTTTTTTAAAAAAAAGTATCGGAACGGCTATTTATGTCCGTCGTGTCTTAAAGAAATAACTCGAAAAATATAGTGCAGTAAACTTTAGAAGAAAAAAAAAGCACTGATTATCAGTGATGTAACTGGCATTAGTGAAGACTGGCCGATCTATTATCATGTATGATGTCAAGAAGTACTTAACTGCGGCAGATTCCCCTCCTCCCCCGGTAAGAAAAATAGGGCAAACCTCTAGTTACGCCACTGCCCACGATAATTTTATTTAACACTTCTGGCATATTTTGTCTGTGGGCACCACACAAATGTGTTATTTGTAACGTGAGTAAAAAAAAAAAAGTTACATTTGTTGTTAATCACCAGAGATGGGTGTGTACTTGTCTTACCAAGAAGCTGTGTACATTTTTAGTGTACTTGTATTCGTACTTGCACCTTGGACACTTTGTACTTTAAAAAAAAGTGCATACTCGTACGCTTACTTGCATGGTCAGTACTTGGCAATTAGGAAGTAACTGATAGTTAAATATTGACCTCCAAGATGCTTTTATGCGCCCAGATTCCTTTTGATGACGTGGGCAGGGCCACTTGTCGGATTCTTGGATACTTTTCAAGGTTCACTGTCGGCCACTGTCGCTATTATCTGAGTTTTTAAATGAGTTCACAAGTGAGGAGTGAGAACAATGGCGTTACTAGGGCAATTAAATAGTCGGTTGGTGTAGGCAATAACATCTGGGTGTTCGTGTACCAATCGTCATAACCGGTGTTAGTGTAGCACTGATTCTCACATGGGGCCATACAAGTTTATGTAGTCCCGACACCCCGTGTACAGTGGCGTAGTGAAGGGGGGGCACCATGCCCCGGGCTCTACTCACAAAAGGGCGGCGAATGGTATATTTTACATATAATATTGTATGGTTTTCGAATGGGTGGGGGGGGGCTTTAAAAAGGTATTCTGCCCCAGGCGCGAGGCTACTGTGTTCTGTTAATCCCTTACTACACTTCAATAGCAGCGGAAGAATCATGATCGATGCATAACAGGTTTTAGTGCCAAATTTACTAAGCCTTCAGGATTTTTTTTTATACGGGGGGGGGGGGGGAGAGTAGGAAACCGTAAGCAAAAGTACCCACTGAGGCCCACGTTGTCTGAGGTTTTGTGCAGCAAAAGATATTGGCTGTGCGAAATTTAAGAAGGAAATTTGAAATTCTTGTGCGCACCGTAATGATGTATAGGCACACTAAAAGAACATATTGAGTGCACTATTGTAAGGTGTGAGCGCACACATTAGAGCAGTGGTGGCGAACCCATGGCACAACCCACAATCGGCAGCGACTAAAATATCACTTCCTTTAATTTTAATACGGGTGTTGGCACTTAGCTGCAAATAAGTGTTTTTTTTTATTGGTTGAATTTCGGGCACACGGTCCCAAAAAGGTTCACCGCCACTGCCTTCGAAGGAACAGAGATTGGAGTCCCTAAAGCACCAGATTTGATAGCAAATGTACTTGGATAAACTTTATGGCTAAATAGTGCATGTGCATGCTTACAGTGAAACTGAGAAAATGTTGATATCTTATAGAAGTTACATCATTAAAATATCTTAAATGTATGAGACCATTATAAATAAGTTAATGTATTCAGTTCATTACAAAAACGCATTTGTTTATAATTTTTCTTTTTTCAAAGAAATGTATTTGTAATACAAACAATACTAAAAAACAACAGCCCTTTTTGTCATTTAAAAAAAAATTGTTTTTAATCAGAATTCAAAAATATAAATAATAATGCCTATCGTATCAATTAACTGTAAATTTAATGAAGAAATAAATTACTGAGATCTTAAAGAACTTGCTGTTCTCAAGTTTAGATATATTCACTTCTAAAATATCACAGATTCAAATATAAACCAGCAGCAGCTTTTTAAAACAAAAAAGAAATATATATTAATAAATACAAAGTTTTATGTTAAGAGAAATATTCTTAACAAACAAATATTTCTAGAAACTACACAAATTATAATATAACAATGTTAACTTCACTATTTATTAAACATAATTTTAATTATGTATGAAGGGGTTGGTTCCAATATCCGCTAAGTCTAAAACAGTCATTGTAATGAGTTCAAGTGTTGGGATTGTAGATACAGTAATAAATCAATAAGTACCAGAATGTACATAGTCTAATTTTTAGCCATGTTTTAAAAGTTGCATTTACTAGTTAAAAAAAGTACTATAAAACAGAAAAACAAAATTTTCACTGTTCTATCAAAATGGACTTAGCAGCTATTGGAACAAATATCTTCAATTTCACATACAAATAAAGTCTGGCTAGTAACTTCTATGATATGTATTAATTTTTTTTCAATCCAACTCCTGATGAATGCTAACAAATAATTTCTAGACTTATTACAAAATATTCAACAGAAAATATACTAATTTTCATGAGAAAAAGTTTTAGATTTTGCAGCAACCAAAGGACTATTGTGATAATGTAAAAAAGTTAAAAATATTAACTTCAGTAGTCTGTAGTAATTTGATATAGAAAATAATATTTACTGGATATATTAACAACATACAGATGTTGCACAATAATTATTTGAAATTTAGTGAATCTCCTTGAAAAAAACCCTGCCTTTGTTCATTTTTGTGTCTTTTTTGTAAAAAGCAATTTTATTTTAAAGCATTTAAAAGATGTCTTAGTACCATTTCAAATTTTTTGGCACAATAAAAATAACATAATATAAAAAAACAAATTTTAAACCTTATATTTCAATATGAAAAACAAACAAACAATCTGTTGTTTAGAAAAATATTACAATTGAGTTCATAAAAAATGAATTCATAATAAAAAATAATAATAATACAATAATCTGATATAGTCAAAGACTAACATTGAAGAAGTGAAAGACAAGTATTCATGTATTTATGAAAGTCAGAATAATGCATATCTTCAAATAGTTGATACGCAAATGTTACTCGACCAGCAAACTGGAATAATTTTTTTTTTTTTCGCCGTCCAGCAATAGATGTGCGCATATGCGACTTGTCGGACTCAGACTGCATATTATTGCATATTTTTTGTTTTCGGGGCTAGGGTTAGGCGCAATATCTATAGATCACGAAAAAAAAAAATACGGAGTCCGTCTAGTCGTGCATGCGCACATCTATTGCTGGTCGGCGGAAAAAAAAAATTATTCCAGTTTGCTGGTTTAGTAACAACTGCATAGTTGATAATACATTTTTTGATTACTGATTGCCATTAGTTAGTTGATATATAATTCTATAAAAAAAAGATGTATTACATGTACATAATTTAACTATGAACAATGATAATTTTACTAATATTAAACTAACTACATGTATTAGTTTTTTCTTTTCTATACCAGTAAGTTAATAAAAGTACAACAAAATGTTTTTAAGCTTTTGTATCAATAAATCAATACTTAACAAAAACTGGAAGATTCAATTCTCAATTTAAACAGCTAAAATATTGCTGATGACTAAATTTTTTTTAGAAGTATCACTAATGAGAGTGAAAATAATGCGGAACTACTTGTACCTAATAGGTGAAAATGCCTATAACCACTTAACAAATATAAAAATAATACATGTAAACATTTTATTTATCACAGCTTAATATGTTTTTATCTGAATACTTCAGACCGAGGTAAGCAACAATCATAGGAAAGTTAATCTAATAAAATTTCTCTTGTTTACTTCCTGAATACACAGTCACTTCAAAGGTTTAGTCCCTGAGAAATTTTAGACAGCTTGGGACGAGGCCGCTGTAAAAAAAAAAGTTTAAATAATTTATCCTCATTAAAAATGTAATTTCTCCATGAATCTGATATATCATGCTAATAATTATCTAGAGCAATTACTTTAAGATAATATTTAACATACAAAATTAACAAAAATAGTTTGAATTTAATGCTAATTATCTCCCTTCCAATATGTCAAGAATTTTTATATTTTACATTCTGATAAAACTTTATGAATATTAAATATATTGTCAAATTCCCATCCTTCCCCCCTAAAAAAAACAACTCACACTATTGGGAGGTTCTTCATCTATTGTTGTAAGATCTACAAGTGGAGCAACAGAAGGTCTACCATGAGCGCACTGAAATGGAAGATCACAAGACGCCAAAGAAGATAGAAGACTTTGGCATTCTTCTTTAGACAGAATGTCTCCAAACTTGACAGCACCTGATGAAAAGAAAATAACATTTAGACTTCATCATATCTAATGTTGATATTTACAAGATTTAAAGGCTGAACTTATGATCATACCGTGACATGCTTGAGAACACAGTATCCGGTGAAGGAAAAGTGGGAGACATCCCCCTGCTCCATTAGTTGCCTTCAAAAGCTGCATATGATTGAAATATTCACCAAAAGTTAATGGTAATTTTAAAATGCCCTAAAAAAAGTAACTTGATAAAATATTGGCAGAAAATTTTGTACTTACCTGAATATGCTCAGATATTAGATTCTGCATAAAAATTCAAACAAATATAAATCAGTTATAAGACAAAAAAAAACAAATGACAGTAAATTCTTTTACATAAGTAATACATAACAACTCTTCATAAAGGCACACATTATAAATCACTTTGGGGCATTATTATTTAAAATGGTTTTTATAAACTAGAAATTAAGAGGAAATATATATTTAAGCAAATGATACTTCTTTTTTCAAACTAGCCAATTGATAAAAAAAAAAAAGAACAGCTCTGTAAAGCCATACCTGTATTTTTACAGAAAAGAAGTTCAATTTTGTTCTTTTCATATCTGTGGCAGATTTCTCAGCCAAACAATTAGGCACTGTATTAATATAGATTTGATTTCGACACGTGGGATCTGTGGTAAATACAATGCCTAAGAAGTCAAATTAGATTATTTCTGTTATGTTTTAAAAATTAAGAGGTAGGTTTTTTAAAAGCTGAAAAAAAATTTTTTTAATGAACAAATTAATAAAAGGTAACATACAATCAATATTCATTATAATGCAGTATGAAAGTATGAAGTGAAAGAAGAAGAGGACAATGCTATATATTCTATTAACTCATGTTTAACCGTAAATTCAAAAATATATTAGTAATATTACCTATTCTGTTAAACTCTTGGCTAAATGTTTTCATTATTCTTAAGTCATCGATGTCAACTGTCATCAAGAGTGGCTCAGGAAGATCTGACTTTTTAATCTGTTGTGTTTTCACACCATCAATCACTTCATAGTTATCTGAATTTTAAAAACATTAAAATTTGTCTTTTTAATAGCCTTTACATTTGTATGCCTTACATAAATATAAATACTACAAGTCCAACATCAGTTTACACCTGACTTGGTTTATGAATGTTTTG
This sequence comes from Bulinus truncatus, assembly GCA_021962125.1. Classification (NCBI taxonomy): domain Eukaryota; kingdom Metazoa; phylum Mollusca; class Gastropoda; family Planorbidae; genus Bulinus; species Bulinus truncatus. The sequence continues at coordinate 63,977 of JAGDYQ010000180.1, forward strand.
CAAGACGAGAAATTTTTCCAAAAAAAAAAAATTTGCCATGATTTACAAGAAATGTCTTACAAGACAAGAAACATTTAAAAAAAAATTGCTCACTGGAAAAATGTATTTAAAAATGAGTACAAGTGATATGTATAAGCTGCTTAAGTATCACGTTTTACGTAATCACTACTCAGGCGATTGTTTTTATCTCCCAAGTTTGGTCTCATATTATTTTGTTGCACACCCAAATTTTAATCTCTTTAAAGTTATCTAAAATTTCCCTATTTGTACACTGAGAATTTCAAAGTAAAAGAGAAAATCAAATCTTGTCAGCAGAGTCTAAGTCAGATTGTTGGCAATGTCGACAGTAAGAGAGTGGATACAATGCATATAAATAGGTTGAGATAAAGCACATTAGTTTGGAGATCAAAGTTTAGCTAAATGAAAGTTCAGGTTCAAGTTAGTAATCATTTGGGTTGTTTGATTAGCTAGCTCTTTGATGTGAGCAAGAATGATACTTCAATGAGGACACAACTCCATGTGGAGCTATTCTAAATAACCATTATGATCAAAGATACCTCAGAAGATGATATGTTCAAGAGACAGGCAAGCTCTAAAATTTTCATTACCAGAGTATGGCAAATAAACAAAATTTAAGAACTGATCGAATCTCAGGTGCAATTTGAAAGCTCAAATGGGTAAGGCAAAAAAAAAAAACTACTATTGACATTTAATGTTAGGGGAACCGTTAGACCAGACAATATCAGGTTTGAACCTCAATGAGAACCTTGGGATGTATTAAGAGCCTCCAAGTCCACCCAGCTTTAAATGTGTATCTGACTTAAAGTTGGAAATAAGATGAATGAATATACAGGAGACTTAAAGAAAATCAACTGTCAAAAAAAAAAAAATGCTTTAAGATCAGGATGATAAATTAATCAAGGAATTTTTATTTAAAATGAACAGAGCACTATAATGGATAAAGAAAATGCCAATGTACATGTCAAAATATACAAACAGAGCTAGCCAAGAGTGATTACTAAAAGATTCCGATTCAAATTTGGGCAAGCATAACTTCTTTTTGTACTTCTTTGCCAGAACAACAAGACATGAGATTCTTTAAAGCAGAGTAGAAATAAAGTTGATGCAATACTTTAGCTTACATAACTTTATGAAACAAATTATAGAACACAACCCTGCTCAATGGTTTTTATATTTTTTTCATGAGTTCATGAAGGTTATCCACAAAACATATTTAGATTATTTAATTTTCAAAGATAAGTATGTGAACAATCAGAGCAATGAAGTCACAGTAGTTAAATTATTCACTGAGAGAATGGGTTTCATTCTGACCAAACAATTATTCTTAGTCACTGAATTGGTGGTAAGAAGAGTGACAGAAGTCATAAGAGGAATCAATCACCTGCACAGTATATATACGAGATGACAGAATGCACTAAGTTTAGCACAAAATCTACTTTGAAATGATGTTTAAAGTTTACCAAGAGTGATATAGGATATGAAAAACACATAATTATGAACACATAGAAGGGAACAAGTGATTCAGAAGTTAAAAGCAAAACAAAAAAAAAGGTAAGTGAAAATAATGCAGAAAGGAAAAAAAGAAAGCCAGAAATATTATCTGATTGTAAAAGTAAACTGGTTTTGAAGGCTCAGAATAAAAAAAAAAGGTAAATGTAATATAAAAACCTTGGGTAAACTGTTCTAGACGTATTCTTTCATGTACTGCATGTTGATCAAAGAGAACTAGTAGAGTATTATCATCACTGTTTGTTGCTGAAAGATAAGAAAATACACCATTTAAATATGTTAAAAACAATGGAACCATGCTTAAAAAACAATGATGAATTTTTATACAAATTTTAAGTCCATATAAATGTAGTTAGTTTAACCACAAGTTTATCTCAATGACCTCTGCTACCTCTAGAAAGACTTGCTTTGGTGTTTATTAGACATGCGATGAACTTTTTGTCCACTTGACCAATGACCTGGTATGGGGGGCAAAGAAAAACTTCACTCATGAATTTAAAATTACCAATGTACAACAATATTTTTTATAATATAAAAGCTGTTAATTATATGTAAAATACTTTGAGAATTCTGGTTTTATATAATGACACCACAACAACAATAAAAATATATTAAAGAAATGAAGAGTCACCTTCACATTTTTCAACATGTCCTTAGAGAACTCGATCATACTGATATAATTATAAAAAGATTTAGAGCTCTGTTCAGAAGGGCACGTCTCTACATGAAGAGTAGGCTGGACAAATAAAAATTTAAAATATTAGGGGCCTGTAAATATTAGGGAGGGATGGATTGAGAAATAAAAAAATACACACCATTTTTATGAAAAAATAAATTGAACTTTTATTAAACTATGTTAATTTCAAATAATAGCATTAGAATGTGCATATTTTGAAGAAATGTCCTACAAAACCCTCTAATTTTGACGCTATGTTTAAAACACCATTTAGGCAGTAGGGCAATGTAATCTATGCAAAATACTATAAAATGGTGATGTCAGAAAAGAGTTAATACAAAACAGAAAAAATAATTTTTAGCCATAAAAATCAAACTACAATTTAAGAAATAAGACAATGTTTATGAAACAAGTGATTTTTTAAAATAAAAAGTATTTTTTATATTTTTAAAAGAATTTCTGAATGCATTCCTTGCTAATTTATAAAACACACAAAATTGGTCAGATATTAATAAGCAGCAAGCAATGCTAAAACAACCAATTTCATACCGATTTATAGTTTAAGAAAACTGGATTGTTCCACTGCGTCAGTAAGCCAGAGATGTCAGTACTTTGATTTTTTTCTAAATAAAAAAAAAGGAAAACTATCATAATTATAAATATTCAATTATTTTTTCACCATTTAATAAAAAGCAAATAATAGAAAATAGCATTAATACAAAAACAAACTCATATGCATGCTAAATTTTGTGTGAGTTAGCTTACCATAAATAGGTAGTTAGCTTACCATAAATAGGCTTTTCTCCTTCCTTCCATTTTGACTCAGCATCTAGTCTTTCTTGGTCAACATAACTGTTGACAATATTTTGTAGACAATTTTTCTGACTTCCTGTTAACTGACCAACAGCCGAATCTTCTGTTTCTAAGAAGTGTAAGGAAAGAAATATTGTTCAATCCACAACCATAGATAAACATTTTTTGCACATTAAGAATTTAAATATGAAAATAGGAAACTATTCCGAAACATGCACTCTTTATAACTTACCATTCACATGAACATCATGCATATCATGAGTATCTAGAGTTATATTTTGGTAGTGGTCCTCACTAAGTGTGTGGCCAGATTTTATGTTGACATACATTTTCTTACCTAAAAAGAAATCACAGCCAAAGTTTACATGAATATAGATTTAATTTATTGCGTATAGATGTCGGCATTAAACAAATTTTTTAGGGATTCAAAATGCTGTTTCTTTTATCTGAAAAGTAACAAATTTTTGCTACCATATATCTATTTAGTATCTAGTGTTTTTGGAACAATTATTTTATTGTAGTAATAACATGCATTTTTTTCTGCTATTGAAATCATTTTTAAAACAAAAATCAAACAACAACAATAAAAAACAGTGTCTAAAGTAATGAAAGATTTAGTTAATGCTTCAACTATTTTTTCAGGCCTCGACACTTACCAGAACAGTCATTTTTAAGTTCTTGCCAGCAAGAACTTTCTGCAGCATTGTCTAAATGAACAGGTGTGAGATTTTTTGCACTTTCTAAGACAAGAGTTAAATCGTTGTATTCCCCCGTCACACTTTCATGTGCAAAACTGTTCATCTGATGATTGCTGGATTGACCAGCTATGATACTTTTTGCATCAGACAAAGTTTTAGGTAACTCTCCATTTTCTACAGATGAGGAAATTGCTGATTTCCTTAATTCACTCAATGGCTGAAGGTGGGGGAGTAAACAGCTACCTTCTGTGGTAGATAGAGTATCAGTTACAAGCACATTTGGCACCTCTGTCTCCATATATTCAAAAATGTCAGTAACATCCAAGACTTTAGTGCTAATATCATTATGAGCATGTTTATCAATGAGAAGTTTAGAGTTATGAAGCTGTAATAGAGTCTGATGACTTAAATTTTCTGAGATTACCTCATCAACATTTTTATTTTCCACAGAACATGCATTAACTGCTATATGCCTATCATTTCTAGGTTTTGTGGAGTTTGTTGAGTCTGCTTTGACTTTTTTATTATACTGCACTAAGGACTCAATACCATTTTCAGTTTTTTCGTCATTACTTATTGTTTCATTCTGTACTGCATCAAGATTTGGGGCATTACATACAGCTTGAGCATGAGAGACACCTTTGTGAAGAGCTAATTGATTTCTTACATCTATTAAAGAAGTGTGTTCAAAATTGGATTTATTTTCCAATTGTTGATTTACAGCAATTTGTACTGGTGAAGACAGCTGGCAAATATTAACTGGCAAATGATTTGAACTATTTTTTTCACTCTTTTTAGATTCAGTTGGCTCATTCAATGGACTTAAAAAAGTTTTAGAAGCGTTTTCTTTACATTTATTCAAAATCTTTGAGGCTAATAAAGAGAAATTTGTAGAAGACTGCTCTGTTGGTTCATTACCATATTCATAACCATGTGATCTAGACAGTGAATTAAGTTTCGGACATTGCAAGAAGCTTTCAACATATGAACTAGATTGAGAATCCTTACTTTTACTGACTTCATCTTGCAATGAAGAATTGTGCATTTTTATTCCAGTAGAGCATTTTGTTTGGGTACCAGAGTTATTATTTTGTGGAGGTATATACTGGCAATCCTTTTGTAAATTTTCATCCTCACTTCTGTCAATGCTTGCACACTTACATATTTTTTCCATGCTCACTTCTTCAGGGTTCAAGGAATCGGATACACAATTATCTGTACTGGTAACTGAATATTTTTTATTATGAGAAGACCATATCCGGGCATCTGCAGAGTAAATCACATCCTGCTGTAGTTTTCTTTGATTTGATTGTGACAGTAAGGTATATCCAGATTTAGGTACCATGTCTTCTGACTGTGATTTCAAAGGAAATACAGTTTCTGGAGTCTCAAAACAAGACACATCTGAATTCTGGGAAATATGATTGCTTGCATATAATGAAGGAGAGGATGGCACTGCTATGAAAGTTTCTTTATGCTTATCACTTATCACAGAAGTAGAATGACATGACCTGCTTAACTGTACTTGATACTGAGGTGAACTTGCATGTTGTGAACGTGTATTAAGCATGTAGTTCTCAGAACTAATACCTTTAAACAATACATTTTCATAATCTAAATTAGCTGTGGTTATGTTCATTTTTGGTTCACCTATAGAATGAACAGGAATGGTGGATACTGTTAAAGAAGTTTCCATCTTCTTTGGAATCACAGCCAGTTTTTCAGTTTTTTGCACACCTACTTTGCAGCTTGGTTTCTGTTTCTTGAATAAAAATGTATTTAAAAAATGGTGTTTCTTTGATACTTTTGGAATCTCAACATTAGCAGAGCCACAGCTTGGAATTTTCTCACCTTTCATCAATTTGGCCAGTTTGCTGGCATGAGTCAAAGTCTCAACCTGAGACCTCTTTGAATGAACTTTTCTATCACTTGGTCCACATGTTCTACTTTCTACTAGATCACTGAACATTCTGGAATGCTGCGGATCTGGACATGTTACATGGATCTGTGTTTTTTCTGCCCTGGTTACAGACTCCATGTCTACTTCTGTACACTGAGGATTAATTTTCTGAACAGGTGTTTTATACATGTCTCCAAGACTTTGAGCAGCCTTCTTTGCAAAAGTACGCAAAGGCTGTAGTGTGCTTGTGATCACACCTGCATCCCTAAGGCTCCTGTGACTCACTATTGAATTATTGCCTCTTAAACTCTGTAAAGTTGAAGAATATGTTGCTAATTTCCCTAGCGTAACTTGCTGTAATTGTTCACTCTGTGGATTATTCTTTACCAATACATCTTCTATTTCTTCTTTTGTTTTGTTAAAAACAAATGGTGTTTCTAAGTCATTAACCTGCAAGATTCCAACATTATTACTTATTAAATGAGGCTTCACACAAGGAGCTGACGGAAGGTCTGAATTTGCAACTGATATAATTTTATGACATTTTTGTATTTCATTGGTCTTTTTACAGATACCTCGCTGTTCTTTGAACTTAATCTTTTTAGAAGTTTGCCTCAGGTCTGGTTCTTCATAGTTAGGTACATCACTGCCATATAAATTAGATAATTTATCAAACATTTCTTTTTCCTTGAAAGCATATTCACCACTCATGCCTGATTCAATTGAGCTTGTTGATTTCAGGTCTATTGTTTCTACTGCATCAGTACTTTCATCGTCACTCATACAACTAGTAAATTCACTGCTTACTGGTTCAGTCAACATACTATTATGTGGGTCTGAATTTAACAACGGTTGCATAACTGTTTCCTCAATTTTGTTACTATCATTTTTTCTAATAAATCTATCTAGTACATTTAAATGATTACTAGCCATTTCAAAATTTTCAGCCTCTTCACCACTACTGTCAGTTCCATCATTTGCAATCGCATTATTACTAAATGATGTGAAATCTGAAATGGACAGCAAATTTTCTTTTTGCAAAAACCCATAGAGCATTTCTTGAATGAGATGAATCACCTTGGGCCAGTCTGTGAATTCCACTAAGGTTTTTTGTGGATCCAAAGTAATATCATAACTATGATATGGACACTCAATATTTATTGCATAAATAGCATATCTATCTCTTTGTTTTGTAGGACTTACATTGCTGAGGGGTCCACTTTGAAAGGCATTGTCTATTCCTTCACCTAATCCTCTTCTTTTTAAGATCAAGGATTTGCCAAATATTTTATTGATCTGGTGGTGTATGCTTGACTTGAGAACAACTCTTTTATTTACAAATACAAACTGAAAATCTTTCCGACTGTAGCTGTCCGTGCTGACAACACCTGATAGTTTAAACTCATCCTTTTCTAATAAAACTTCTGACAAGTTTCTTGACTTTGCAACAGGAAATATTTCAGAAAAAGCTGCTATTATGCTGTTACATTTATGGGTTTGAAGAATGACATGGCCAGTTCTATCATCCCTCAGACTGAAACTTATCTGAGGCCACATAATGGCTAGCCCAGCCATACGATATCTTATTCTCTCCATTTCAAGTCCTTCATTAAGACACTTCCTGCGAACTGGCAAATTGTAAAACATATTATGGGCTGTCACTGTTGTGCCATGAGATGGACGGGGAACAGAGGACTGTGTTATGTCAAGAGGTTTGCCATCCTTAAAATATTTACAATATGTAATGCCAGATGATCTGGGCCTAGAAACTATTTCTACAAATGCTGCGGCGGCTCGAAGACTTGCAAGAGCTTCTCCTCGATAGCCAAAGTATCTTAAATGTAACAAATCCTCTACGCTTTTGCACTTGCTTGTAGCATACCTAATGTAAAGCAGAGGATTTTATTAGCTTAATTTCCAATAAGATGTCTCACTTCATAATTTAAATTAAAGACACTTAAAAAAAACATTTTATATATAAACAAAAAATGCTTAGATTATTATTTAATATCATTTTTATCATTTGGTATGCCAAGGATGATGTACTTTGCAAAATCATGTGAGCATAATAAATATAATAAATCCTAGTTGGTTAGTTTGAATATTTGAAGCATTCTATCAAGTACAGTCGATTCCGCTTAATTGGGACACATCGGGACCGAGGCTTTTTGTCCCAATTAAACGGCTGTCCCAATTAAACATACACATTTACTATTGGCTTCTTGGTTTGGTTCCTTTGAGATTTGTCCCAATTAAGCGGAATCCACTGTATTATATAAGTGTTTATTATTTATGAGGCTATAACCACTTTAGCATACCCCATACAAAGAAGCTGTGGTGACTGAGACTACACATGAAACATCCTACAGTCCATTTTGGGAAATTTTCATTTAGATCGTTTCTTACCACCATGGCTGAATGGTGCCTAAACTTTAAAGCTGGGGCATTTATCTTAAGCCTGGGTTCTTAGCAGAAAGAGATAAGTATCAACAGTTTAGTAACCTTGATATAAAAAAGATTGCTTCCAACCCGTGAGTTTTCCACACATCACTGACTTGCATAATCTTGCATTCCCAGGTATATTTATCAATACTTTATGAATATGTCAGTATTTTAGATAAAGTCAAACCTCATTTTCGGGCAAAATTCCACAGAGGTGCTGTAATCCAAAGCACAAGAACATCAAAGTAGATTATCTCATTAGAAATAATTAAACCTTTGATAATTTGTTCTAAAAGACTACAAATATTCTTATTACTAATATTTTTTTTCCAAATCAATATAAAATAACTTTAAAAAGTAATAAAATTAAATCATTGTGTAGGATGACTTTCTCTGTTACTAAGGAAACCACTGTGTACTACGGCACATATCCAGTGACGTTCTGCATTTGCAATCTTTACAAGGATTTTGCAAAAAAGTGACACTTATTGTTGCTAAACAGATTTATAGCTTGCGCTGCCATGTTTCACACATCTCCCTAATTTCATTTAAAGACAGGGTGATGTTCCCTCTAATTTTCTGAAGAATGCGTGGGTAAAATATATTGGCTGTTTGCAGCTTAATGATGTATAGACCAACTGAAGGAAACATTTAAAAGGCTTTTTTGTTAAGTGTGTGTGGGTGCTTGACCAGTTGGGCGCATGCACACACTAGCACAGCTTAGAGGGAACAGTAAGTGAGGGATTTTTCATAATTACAGCACAATTACTAAACAGTTACACATTTGACATTAATTTTAGTAAAAAATATGTATAATACACTCATACACAGAGTGGCCTGGGCATGAGACTCATGATGATATGAAAGAAAAACCATTGCATCAGAGAAAATCACATCTCTCATAATCCTAAAGCTTGACAGAAAAAGCAGCAATTACATGCTACTCTAGATACTCAAAAGTCTAATGCAATACCTCACTCATATATCAATTAAAAAAACAACAACAAACAAAATAACAGAAATCTAACCTTTCTCCCAAGAGAGGCAATTGATCTTTAACAATCCCCACTCCATTATCTACAACTTGAACCTTAAAAGTTTCCAAATCAACGCGAGCAGCCACATTAGATGCTCCAGCATCAACAGAATTCAACACAAGTTCTTCAACGACTTGAGAAAAACTAGTAATAGCTACGCCTGTTCTTAAACATGTTTTCACATCATCAGAAAGTTGTCGTATCATTGTAGCTAATGTTAACTTTAGCAGGATGCATAAAAAATCATACCATTAATGATTAAATAATAATACATAGAAGAAACAACTGCTGTTATGTCTCACATTTTCACAACACCTGGTCAATTTGCTTTACGTACACAACACAGACTCTGTACTATTCATACTTCAGTTGTGCACATTTTCTTTCCAGTATTCTCTTTAATCTGTCAGCGTTTTCTTGAATCTGCAAATGACGAGTTACAAGTATCTAAGTAAAATGGTTAAATAGTTAAGATAATAAAAGAAAATAAAAGCTGTAAAAAAAAGAGTTTAAAAGATGCATATAATTGAAAATCATTAAGTTAAAATTCTAAGTTATAATTAACATCATAGAGCCATATACTAGTATAGTCTATACTATAGACTAATAAATATGTTTTTGTTTTGTTTAACAGATTTACACTTATATTTAGTTGTTTCACGTTAGTTAATAACTTTAGAAAACGACAACCCCCAAATTCAACTCATAATTTATCATGGCCATATAGAAAGAAGACTTTAAATTTATCACGCATCTAATTTCTCTTAAATCTTTTTAACTTAACGTCTAAAGAAAATGAGAGTATTTAGTCTTTTCACCTATCCGCTACACGGGGAGGGAGACGGCATACAAATTACAACTAAGGATTATTAAAATACGCAAAAAGAAAGATTAATAATGCGGTGCACCGGCTTGTGGAAAATGATTCTATGACCATAATGAGGTGTTGGCCGTTGGCGGATTTGATAAGCCATCGGATCATCGCATAATTATAATGTTAACTTAATAAAGTTGAAAATAAAAGTCTTGTCTTCAAATTATTTAAAAGTTAACCGATTAAAATAGGCAACTGAAATTGTTATAAACCAAATCAAATTATGTTACTAATAGTTTATGATTTTTTTCGGCTTCGATCATACTACTAAACGAAGAGGATTTATTTTTATGATAATTAGTATCTCTCGTAGCAGTAACATTGTTGGCGCTGCCATCAAACGTTGCTATGTGTTACTGGGTAAACAATGGCGCTACGCTCTTACTAAAAGTAACATTTACAGCTGAAGAGATTCGCCAAATTCATTAAATTTAAAACTGTTGAGGACACATCACATTTTTATGTTATTATAGGATCTCTGTTTATATCTAGGTAGGTAAAATTCAATGCACTATTTATTAGTGAATAGATTCTTCTGATATATTGGCATTGTTATTTATCGATTCTTTGACGACATTGTTTACGTTTTGGTTGTAATTGACATAATTTATTTAAAAACTAGATTGTCTAGATCGAAAAAAAAAACATATTGATAATTAAGTGTTTGTCATTGCTTGCGATGAATATTTACAGATATAATTTTCTATGACATAAAAATAATAAACATAAAAAACAAAAACAGCAAAAACAAAAACTTTCAATAACATCGTCCATGATTCTAACTTCTAGCTCAGTTGGGAGAGCGTTAGACTGAAGATCTAAAGGTCTCTGGTTCGATCCCGGGTTTCGGCAACCTGCTTTAACTGATATTGAAAATATGTTTTTTCATTTCTGACTATTGCTTTATTAATAACTAAAATAATTCAGCAATTTTATTTTTTTTATTACAGCATTTTTTTATTTTCTTTTAGTATGAATTAAAAATAATACATAAGTTATGCCATAACGGCATAACACTTGATTATTAAACTAACATAATTAATAAGATTAAATTAAATGTTAAATGTGATTTAACTGATTGATTTACATATTCATTTAGAACAATTACTATCATTACTCGTCAACCAAACATATTTTCTATGATTTTGTTACGACTATATTAATGTCTTACCTTAGAAAATAAAAGGTATACATTAAAATATCAGACTACGGCAGTAAGATGGGGGTGCCGCGATAGAATCATTTAGTTACTGTAAATATCTTTCTGTTGTGGCTCCATGCCCCGCTCATTTATCTGTCATGCTCAGGTTATAATATAAGAAAAGGTGCGTAGGTCTAACTTCCACCAAACCATTTGTTCAGTTTGCTGTGTGGATGGCTTATGCTAAGATCTTTGTTTATGTTTGATTAAACAATTGTTATAAGTGTTATATGTGGTTCTTCTCAGGGAATATTTTAAGGATTTTTGACTAGGCGACCATTATTTTTTTGGTGGGTATGGAAAAGGGAGGGGGGAGGGTTAGGGGTGTAGAAGAAAGAACTAAATAAAAAAAAAAAGAAAGACTCACATGCACTAACTATTAAAAACAAACTCATGAGATGATGTAAAACAAAGCATGTCATTTTCAAACGTATGCCAGTCAAACTGGAATAGATTCGATAAGTAGTAGAGAGAAAATGTCAATCAGTTAGTTGCACTCAATAATGACTGAAATATTTTGCAGAAAACTGACTTAATATGACGATAAGCCATTTCGGAACCTATTTTTCTTCATTTCTTCGTTTTTATGCACCCATGTAACATTTGAGGCTTAACATATAATGAACATACAACAATACGATTTTGCAAAGTTGACTTAAACAGTCAGATTACTACAACAGCTCAGATTACTAGAACATCTCAGATGACTACAACAGCTTAGATTACTAAAATAGCTCAGATTTTAGTTAACGTTTCCCTGTCAACTTTGAATGACCAGTTTGCAATAAAAGAATGGATAGCTGTTTCTGCACTGTTTGAGAACACCATTTTTGGAAAAGACAAAACTTTAAACCTATCCAGGCTATCATAGTCTCTAAACGTAGAAAAATACGTGCTTCAAAGGCAACTAGACATACATATATTTGTGTGTATGTGCGACTATATGTGCACGTGTGTGTACGTGTGCGCGTATGCGTGGGTGCTCGACTGTCATTCCGAGAGTCCTATGTACGATCCTCGGTGAGAGCCAAGAGAATTTTTTTTCAAGGTCCTGGTGAAAATAAGTTAAAGCCCCACAAGTCCACCAAGCCTTAAATGGGTACCTGACTTCAGTTGAGGAAATAAAAGCGGCTGGACGGTGTGCTAACCAAACAAAAATATCTTTATATGTCGAGGTTACAGAAACTAATGAAGTGTACTCTTTATTTGCCCCATTGGCCCCTTTAGAGCTAAAGGAACTGTATGTATATATATATATATATATATATATATATATATATATATATATAACATTAATAATAATAAAAACGTGAGCGAAAATATGCTACCGAAACCCCAACAGCATTCACAACGAGTTTCTTTATCTTTTTTTTTATATATAGGAAAGAAATCCAATACGCGTTTTACTGTTTTACGGCGATGTTAAGCAGCCAACACCCTCCCCTCCCACCACAGCACAGCTTCCATCGAAACCACAGGGTAGCGCCAGGGGTCAGCCAGTCCCGGAATATGAGGGAACTCGACGTGGACGAAGGCGAGGGCTACATCGGTGATGGGGCGCACCGAAAGCCATCCAGGCTTGAGCAGATGAGGGCCGACTACCAGAAGATGATGATGAAGAAAAAGGAAGAGAAGATGCTGCAGGTGTACGAGGAGGGCCAGAAGAAGATGCTGATGCGCATGAACAGGGCTGGCAGTGGAGGTGAGTTCTAAAAGTTTTTGCCTATGCCTAAAGAAATAAGAAATTGAACTTTAAATGAATAGGTGACGGCAAATTTAAAGATCCTACAGATGGAGATCCTTAGCAGTAGGGGGAGGGGAGGGGGGATAGGGATCCACCTCGTTTGCCTATCCATAAGAATAGAATGGATAAAAGGTTTAACATAAAATATAACTAAAACATGGTGGGTCATATGGTCGAGTGGTCTAGACATGATGTCCTGGGTTCGATCATCGATGAGAACTAAGGGAATTTCGCCAGGTCCTACTGAATGTTGGTTAAATACCACAAGTCTCCCCAGATTTAAATGGGTACCTGACTTTATTTGGGGAAGTAAAGGCGACTGGGCGTTGCGCTAACCACACAATGCCTGAATATGCCAAGGTTATAGAAACATGAATTCTACTCTTCATCTGCCACGATACTCTTTGGGGCTAAGGAAACTTTACTACTACTTACTTATAACTAAAACATAATTTATACATCTGAGTTTTTAGTGAAGTAGATTTCTGTAGGCACGAGCTCTTCTTTTTTTTTAGGAGGCCAAAACAGACTTTCAAGTCCACAAGGAAACGTCAGAGAATTCTTCAACGAGAGGCGGAAGATGGCGTCCAGCGGTAAGCCAGTTCCGCCCGTAGAAAACCATTATCTCCAGATGAAAGGTCAGCCGTCATCTCCTGCAGACTGGTCAAGCCGAACGGGCAGCGGCAGTAGCGTCAAGACACAGAGGTCCAGCGCCGGCAGAGATAGAGCGCACCCACTGGTGCCCATACAGCGGCCGCCGGATAACCAAGACGCCGGAAACCAAAACGGCCGATCGGGAATTCCCTTACGCCGACACACGAATGATAATGCGGAATTAAACCCGTTCGACACAAAGCCGAGAATGGTGAAGCATCTTCCTCTACCAGGCAAAAACTATCAAGTGGATAACAACAACAATGGAGGGACCAAGGGTACCGGCATGACAAAGCTCAGCTCTGGCAGCAGGACCCAGTCGCAGCCGAACCTTGCGAAATCGCCCCAGATAAACCACAAAATCGCCCAGCTCTCCGACGATCCCATCGTCGGTGGTTCGGGTAAGCTGACGGATTTCCAGAAGTGGCAGCTGGAGCAGGCCAAAGCCAGGGAGAAGAGGCTGCGGAAAGTGAACCACCGCCAGCACGAAGATGAGGAGGATGGGGTCTGGCCCGACCCGGAAGAGGATCCAAGGTTTGCACAGGAGCCAGAGGAAATCAGCGAACACGAACCCGAAAGCAGCACGCCCAACTCAAGGATAAAAGAACTAGAAAGGCAGTTGATGGAAAAGATCGCCAAAGAACAGTCAGAGTTGAAAAGGATTCAAATGGAGAGGAAGAAAGAAGAAGAAGAGGTAATTTTCTTATTTAAAAAATATATATATTTATGGGAAGGAGGGAGGGGGCAAAGAATTTAGAAGGGTATACAATTAGGTCTAACACTAATACACCAAGAGTGAAAAGTAAAAGTAGGAGATTGGTTAGGTACCGATTGTTATGTACAATTTTTCTTATTATCATTAAGCCACTACGAGACTTAAGGGATGTAATAAAACAATCATTGTGTTCGACACCTACGGTTTTTGTCTACTCTGCCAAATAGATTTTTTTATAATCTTCAAAAATGAATCCCATTAAATTTATTGTCATGTATATCCATCATAAAGTACATCATGTTAATGCTGTCATGAGATAAAACAGAGATTACTCTCCTAGTTTCTTTGTAGCTAAACTTGAGGTGTTGATTAGAAGCAATCTGGATGACAAGAACTTAAACAAAAAAATAAAATTCTGTGTATTGCAACCTCGTTTGTAATTATGCTAATTATCTTAAAACTTTGTGTATGGGAACCCCATCTATTTATGTACACTAGGTATATGACTTCAGAACAACACTTGTATGGCATACCATCAACAGATGAGTTTTTATTGTAGAAACACAAAACCATATCAAATTTATTAAAAAAATTGAAAAATGTCACCCACCAAACATTTTGAAGTTTTAGAAAAATTGTCATTTGTTAATAATTTCAAGTATTGTTTCATAAACGTTTATTTGTAAAAATAAAACGTAAATTCAGTTTCTCTGGTGAGTGGCAAAGGGAATAATATCTTGCAGAACTTTTATTGCTCTTTCTGCACAAACATTGCTACGTGGAGTGAGTATTGGAGATGGACTTTGAGACCAATGATTTCGAAGACAGCGCAACCCTTTAGGATAATCATTAACAGCATGGAAAAGAAGTTCATATTGTTCAGCTTTGTAATGATGATCACTAAACCAGGCATCACTCCAATGTCCACATATAAATTCACACAATTTCTGAAGGTTCTTTCGTTCATCAGGCAATAGTATGAAAGCCAACAATGCAAAAATTGCTCGAGAGTTCCATCGGGCATTGCTGAGGCCAGGCAGTGCGCTAAAATTAACTTTTGGCATTTGTTGAGAACTCTTAAAATGCTTAAAAACGCAAATTAGATGGTGCAAAAATTTCATATCATCTCTCCAATCTATTTCTTGTTTTTCTAAAATTGGAGCACATTTCTTTGTTTTACTTTCAAAATCTTTTTTTTTAACATTTCATAATCTTTAAGTATCTTATTTACAAATGGATAATTTATGTTAGGAGACTCAGTTGAATCACCGAGCAATGCATCACACACGTGTCTAAGAACACGATCAAGTATATGGTGCTGACAACCTATAAAGACTGGTGCAGACTCACCATGTTGAACAAACAGTTTCTGAAGTTTCACCTCAACACCAGACTTCGACCCTGTATTAACATTTGTAGTGTCTGACACTAACATCTTTATTGCTGACCATAAGTTATATTCATCTAAAACTTTTTGAATGGCAGATCCGATCATAGCAGCTTTGCCATCAGGTAAAACTAAGACGGCTAAGCCTCACTTCTTTTACTTCATTTTTTAATACAACTACTTGGTGTTCTTTTTTCTTCATAATTTTACCATCAAAATGTAAACTCCATAAGCTATTACGCAAAGTATTTATTAATTTTTCTTTTAGTTTACCTGCTTCTCTGAATACAGCTCGATAGACACCTGACTGAGAAGGAGTTGCTATTTTTACGCCGGACTTATGCAAAATTTTGCTTACTAATGCTGCTCTTCGAACTGGTAGTTTCCCAGATTGAACTAATGAAACTGCACTAAAAGTAGATTGCTGTGATTGTTTCTTCTGTGTGCTTTGATCCAAGCTTTCTGTGGATGACTGCATTGCATCAGCACCATCAGAGCTACTTTGAGAATTCTCGTTATCACTTGAATCACTGGAACTTTCAAAACTGCTTTGTTGTTGTTGTGCCTCATTAATTTTGCAAACAATTTTCTGTTTTGATGGATGAATTGTACTTTGACTAGCAATTTTAGTTGTTGTATATCCCGTCTTACCTCCACTTTGAATGTGTATTTCGTAAAGTTTTTTGTCCTCAGCACATAACCATTGACCAGTTTTGTTTGTGACATCAAATAACTTATCAAACTGCTGCCGTATGTCACCCACAGGTCTTTTCAAATGAACATCATACCTTTTAATTAAAGTTTCAATTTTTCTGCTCACTGATCGCAAAGACAGTACCGGGAAATTTAAAAAGCTCCATAATAGCTCTACTTCTTTCCCGAGTGCTGCAACTCTTTTCAATCTGGATTTTTCCATAGAGGCCAAGCCCATGTAGCGACCAATTACACTGGAAAACAAAAAATAACTTATCGTGGACTTCTTGGTACCCATCATCTAATCTTACTCAATTTACACACGCTGATTTCGAATATGCAAACCATTTGTCTCTATCTGCCTCCAATTTTAAGAAATCCGAAATCTTATTTTTTCTATTATAGTTATAATACTCCAATATGTATAAAAATGAAATTTTTAAACTATATATTCTCCTTTGCAGTTAATGTAAACAAATATTAAACACAAGCATGAAATCAGTTATAACTAATAAAATTATATGTAAAAAATATATTCCATTTAAAGTCAAATGCATGTGTAAAATGTTTAAAATGTTCATGGTTTGAATTTCTTGGCTGTGGACTTCCGCTTGTACTGAGTACTTGGCAAGTCGCGTTGTAGAGTCCAACAGTAGTCAGCTAACATCGCTGCACTCCACCGGCCCTGGTAGCGTGACTCCATCACAGAAATGTCCTGGTGGAAGCGTTCGCCATGTTCATCGCTTACTGCGCCTAGGTTTTCTGGGAAGAAGTCTAGATGTGAATCGAGTAAATGAATTTTCAGAGACATATTGCATCCCAGGTGTTTGTAGGCACTAATGCATTTCTTTACAACTGTTTCATAGTCAACAGACTTCTTATTTCCAAGAAAATTGGTTACGACTGACTTGAATGCCACCCACGCATCTTTTTCAGGATGACTTAAAGTGTTTTGAAAGTCTTCATCGGCCATGATTTTTCTTATTTGTGGACCTATGAAAATACCTTCCTTGACTTTAGCATAACTGAGCTCTGGAAACTTGTGGCATAGGTATATAAATGCATTCGATTTGCTGTCTAATGCCTTGACAAAGTTCTTCATCAGTCCTAATTTTATATGAAGCGGTGGCATGAGAATTTTGTCAAGATCAACCAACGGTTGATGAAGAACGTTTTGTTTCCTGGTTGCATTCTGTCTCTGATCGACCAATTTTTTTTTGTATAGTGATGCTTCTTATCTCGGCTGTCCCATTCGCATATGAAGCACATGTACTTCGTGTACCCTGTCTGCATTCCCATCAAAATAGTTATTACTTTTAGATCGCCGCAGATATTCCAGTTGTACACGCGATAACGTATTGTTTCCAACAGTTCCGACATGTTTTCATATGTCTCTTTCATGTGGGCAGAATATCCAACTGGTACTGAAGCATATTTGTTTCCATTGTGCAACAATACTGCTTTTAAGCTAGTCTTAGACGAGTCAATGAACAGTCGCCAATCTTCAACAATGTGTTCGACACCAAGACTTCTCATAAGGCCGTCAACATCTGTGCAGTGGCAAATACTGCCAGTCACATCAAAGTATTGAACAAGCTGTTTATGCCTGTGACGAAAGTTCGCTGTAGCTGTACCTGGTGCAAGCAAATTAAATTCATTTAACCGTGAACCAAGAAGTTCAGCTTGGCCTTTTGTTAGCGCCAGATCTCGCACAAGGTCGCAAAGTTCAGCATAATTCATCAAATGAATTCCTTCTCCGGCAGCTTTGTAGTCAGGGTCTGAGTCATCGGCACAAGATGGAACATCATTTTCTTCATCATTCTCTTCGTCTATTGTGTATTCTACAGGCGATTGTGGTACTGGACAAATGACAGGATCGTGTGGAATTGGTTTTGAAACTGATGGAACGTTTGGGTAATTGACAGTTGTACGAGTTTTATAACAAATTCCATTGATGTTTGACAAACAAAAATAACAATCTGTGGAGTGATTGCTTTGCTCACGCCATATCATAGGAACTCCGAATGCCATGTGGTTGTCTTTCTTTGCCTTCCTCATCCAACCATGCAAGTTGCCTGAACATGTCGAACAGATGAACTGTGGTGCCCACGACTTACCACAATCCACCTTTGAGTCAAAATAAAGTTGATAAGCTTTCTTCAGTAACGGCGTGAAAGTCTTCTGATGAGACTTGTTTGTGAAAAAGCCGCACACGTAGCAAAACAGATCCGGTGAATTTACGCATCCTCTGGTCGCCATATTTTAAACAACTTGCAATTGCCACATTCACTCTCCTTTTATGAAGTCTGAAACTGCAGAAAAAAAGAACATTGCCAATATACGTATATAATTACGAGGTATGTGTGTTTGTGAACATGTGTGTACGCGCAGTCTATTCCTGTTTGGGCGCATACAAAACTTTGTTCGGCAATATCTTAATAATTTGAGCTGATAGAGCAAAATGATTTACAGATTCAAAATCAGCATGAAAAACTGATTCCGAAAACGTTAATGACATATAAGAAGTCCAACACTTGTTTTTCAGTGTTATCATCCACTCTTTTGGCATTCTAGAATGTGAATGCAATGGCTCGATCTCGATTCCAATTTTGTTTCTTTTCTTAAGAGTGTTTTGAAATTTTTTCAAATTACTCGCCCATTTGTCCTTATTTTTAGCAACGCAAAGTGATGATTTTTTGTAAGCAAAATTAAAATAATTATTCAAACTCAAGTATAATTGAAAAATCTAACATGGAGAACAGGAAATAGAATCTTAATGGTAAACAATAGGAGTAAAAGTGAACTTCAGTAAAAAGAGCCAAATGGATTATTTTTAAACTAAAAAATGTTTTGGTGGGTGAACTTTTTCAACAAAATTGATGATTTTTTGTTGTATTTATTATTTTTATATAAAAGCTCATCAGAATCTGGCACGCCACTTGTAAAATTACAAAATTTGTTTTTCAAGTCATATACCTAATGTACACACATTTATCCAGTGTCTTTGAGCGAATACACATGTGTCAATGAGTTAGCTACCGACATCTCTGAAGTGTCAACGACTTAATACACAAAGGTGTGTCATTGGGTCCAGTGGTGCCGAGAGCCAACACGGGCCCCAGGGCAGGACATCATTGCGGGCCCCTTAATAAACAATAAGTCGTGAAAAAATTGACATGGTCGGGGCGGCCGGGTCCCCTTACAGATGCGCCCCCCCTGGCAATGACCCCCCCCTGCCCCCATCTCGGCGTGCCTGATTGGGTCACCGGAGGATAAGACTGATTTCTGTGATAACTTGTTGTTAGTTACGATTTTACAGCTTCTACTTAACGATTGGGGTTTACTAAATGACACTGAAACATAGACTGCGTTTGATGAAGTAGGTTAATTACCTCAAATGCATAATTATGAACCATTAAGTTAATTAAGCCATTAGGCTTTGTAAAGTTTCATTCAAACACTTTTTTCTTGTGCGACCAGTGATGATGTTTTAAATTAAAGGTATTTCCTTATTTTGCTCATGTTATACTTAAAATAAAAATGATGCATTCCTTTTTACTCCGATGAATCACCATTTTCTTTACAATCACGCCAGGAGAAGAGAGAGGCGGAAAGACAAAAGAAGAAAGAGGCGGCGGAAAGAGCGAGGTTCAAGAAACTGGAGGAGGAAAGAAGGAAGGAAGAAGAAAGGCGCAGGGTGAAAGAAGAAGAGGAAGAAAGAGCGGAGCGCGAGAGAGAAGAGAGAAGGAGGATCACGGAAGAGCAGCAGCAGAGCAGGGAGAGGGCATCAAAGCAAGAGGAGAGGAACAAGTTGAAAACAGTGGACAAGAGGGTGAAAGAGGAAATGACGTATGACAGCGAGGAGGATGACGGGGGATACCAGCACGTGCAGCCCCACCCACCAAAGAAAGTCAACAGCCCGGCCAAGAGGTTCGAACCCAAGGCCACGAGGTCAAAAGCATCCGTGTATGAAGACGATGAGGAGGCACCGGTGGCCAACTCCGATGCCAACTACTACCTCCAGGCAGCGGCGTCGTCCGAGGCGAAGGGCTCGGTGGGTTACCTGGAGAAGTGTAGTCTGTGCGGCCGGTCATTCGCCCCGGATCGGTTAGGGAAACACGAGCAAGCATGCAGGAAGGCCAACAAACCGAGGAAGGAGTTCGACTCGTCCAAGAAAAGAGTTGAAGGCACAGAGCTGGCCAAGTATGCAGACAAAGCTAGAAGGCCAGAACCACAGGTGAGTACATTTTTCACTATAGCATTTATCTCAACATTACAGCAATATTTGATTTTTTTTTAAGAGCGATGCCTAAATCTTTACTGATTCTTCTCTAAACTAACGATTCCGATTGGTAACCCGATTCAGATATATAGAACTAGTTCTTTATGGGTTGCTCCGAAATAGATTACATCGAAGTCAGATGAATGTAAATTGGGGACGAATTTTTCGATTCCGTAATGAACTTAACTTCGATATTTCAGATTTCCGTATCCAACGAACCGCCTCCGGTAATATTTGTTAATGTGATTTCTATTCATAGATGGTCACGAAACACTACATTGAAGTTGTGCGTTAGGTAGCGCACTCTCTGTATCTCATCCTTGGCCGATACCGCACTGGTTACCAATGTCATTGTTGTAGCTTGTATTCGAACCCCTAGCTTGAAACGCGGAGAGTGGGCGCCTCACTGCACCACCACCTGTTCACCGCCCCATTATCTAAACTATAAGGTCCGTGCAGGAATTGAGGTTTTGAATTCAGTAAATTAAATAATAATCGATTAAATGTGGAATCGGTTCACCTAGTCCCCACCCCCAACTATTTTACGCACCATCCCATAATTTACAACGATCGAGTTTGTTTAACAGAAAATAAATACATCAACAGTTTGTTTGCCAGGTATGAACACATAAAAATATGTGCTTTTTAAAAATTAGATTGAGGCAAATTCTTTTGATCAGTCATGTGACATGATGGAATTTTAAAAATTGGAACTAAAAAAAAGCTCGCAATCCATTTACTATCCAATACCTTTGAAAGTATAGATTTCAGATATCGCTTTGATATTGAGTGCTAAAGTGCAAATCTCTCTCTTGATGTATAAACAACTAGCATCCAACTATTTGATGATAAACGTAGCGGAGTCTGTTTTTCTTGGAATTTATCGGTTCTATCTGCCATGACAGTCAATCAACAATTTATAAAGACACATTGATCTTATAGTTTTTATGACCCCCCCCCCCTCCTTCCCTTTTCTAATGTTTTTCTTTTTTCTTCTTCTCATCTTGTGATTTTCTGATAGCAATACAAAAATAAAACTTGTTATTACCAGTAAAAGAATAAACATGTTTTTAGCATGTATATAACATTTTTTAAAGTACTGCAACCTTCACATGCTATCTTTTAAAGTACTGCAACCTTCAGATGCCATCTTTTAAAGTACTTCAACCTTTACATGCCATCGTTTAAAGTACTGCAACCTTCAGATGCCATCTTTCAAAGTACTACTATTTTCACATGGCCATTGTATAATACTACTGCTACCTTCATATACCATTATATTAAAGTACTGCTACTGCAAAAAACATTGTTTAATGTACTGGTACTTAACAAAACATCGCTGAAACTGCCACTAATGTAAATAAAACAATCATATCCATAACGTCCATTACATTAAGTAAATAAAACTAATGACAAGGGTCACCACTATGTTATGTTCAATCCAGTCTCATGTTGGGTTGTCGCTCTTGTGAGAATTTTTTTTTCTTCAATGCTATTTCTGGCGATCTCTCTCTCTCTCTCTCTCTCTCTCTCTCTCTCTCTCCCTCCCTCTCCCATTTCAGTTGGAGCTGTTATTGATAACACAATGCAGTTAAAAATTATAGAACATCAAGCTGCATATAGGGTTGGTTTAAAATCATTAGTAGCTGGTAGTCACAAAACACGCTGTCTTTAGAGTCTGTTGAAATGTCTATCTACCGTGGTTTTGAATTATTTTGAAATATGGTGCGAGCATTTTGCAGCAGTAAACAGAGAGTGACACAGTGAAAAAAAAATACCAACACATTTTGAACAAAAATAGTTCAGTCTAATTGCTAGCATTAAGAAGGGCTCGATTTACCGCCGGGGATGCCGGGTATATCCCCGGCACTGAGACCTGTCATCCCCGGCTCTGCTTTAGCTAATATATCCCAGCCGGGGATAAAACCATAGGCATTTATCTTCGGCTCTGAAGAAATTTTTTTTCATCCCCGGCACTGGTTTTTTTCTTAAATCGAGCAGTGGCATTAAGTCGTTAAATGGTGTTATTAAATAGAAAAACAGAAACTTACATATATCTTTGATTCATACAAGCTTTTAAGTTTAGAAGTATAATTTGAAGTATGACATGACCTTGATGTATTTATATACTTTTCAGAAAAAGAAATCAAACTGGCGAGCTCAGCATCAAAATTTCATTGACTCACTCAGATACGCCAAAAAAGTGACGCAAATCGAGAAGGAAGGTGGGGACCTGAGAAGTTTAGCCCCACCTCCTCGCACAATCGACCCTAACCTCATTCCATGTCCCCACTGCGGGAGGAAATTTAACGAGACAGCCGCGGAACGACACATCCCGAGATGCAAAGATCTGAAAACGCGCCCGCCGCCGATGAATACAAGACGGAAGTAGTCCCTGTAGAACTTGGTCAGTTGCTAGGCAACACAAATACAGTCATAATTGTTATTTTTAATGAACATTGATGATTTAGTGACAACTAATGGCCCTTGGCTCCTCGACTTGTTTTATTATCTTTTTTTTAGAGCATTTTCGAAAAAAAATGCTCTATTGTCCCCGTTTTGTCTGTCTGTCTGTCCGTCCGTCATCACCCTAGATCTCAACAACCATAAGTCCTAGACCCATGTATATATCATTTTGTAGGTCTTGGCCTGCCAAGAAATGACTTTTTTCCATTTCGCGATCTGACCTCTGAGGGCCGTAAAAGGGGGCTTATAATGTACCGTTTTTACTATATAAGCTATATTAATAAAGGAGCGCTATATCTCAGCAACTATAAGTCCTAGACCCATGATGTATATATCATTTTGTAGGTCTTGGCCTGCCATGTGTACATCAAAAGTTCATTTCGCGATAGGACCTCTGAGGGCCGGGCTTCAGGGCTCCTAAGGGGCTTATATATTATATATACACCTTGTACGTTCAATAACCCGTTCATTTGGTGCGAAATACTGCAGCACGTAGTTTCACCAAGATTTATTAAGAAACTCATCAAATGAAATAGTAAGCTTGTGTCCTGAGTTTAATTGAAAGTATCAGAGCTATGCAACAATTGACGGAGTTTTCGGACGATTAAATGACTATAATTTCGAATGTTTTCAATTATGAGTCCTATTTCAGTAACCACAAACCACTTGTAGTTAGATTTAAGAGACAATAATTTTTTTTCAAATATAAAGAAACGTCTTTATAATTTTTTTTTACAGATATATGCATTACACAAATGAATTTATAAACATTTCCAAAATTTACAAATATTTACTGAAAGCTAACAAACGTACTGATACATAACATGAAAATGCGCTAACACGTCCTGTGTCCAGAATGGAACAGGCTTAATTGCTTGCTTAATATCCAAATGTTTTAATATATTCCCCAGTTTAAAAAACAACAACAACAACTGTATAGAATAATTAACTTGAACATCTTATCGATAATTGATAATACTATTCTGTAATTGTCTTTTTTTAAAATTTATAATTAGAGCAACCCAGTGGCTCTAAATCTGTGCTCTGCTAGAAAACTAATGGCGCCACTTGCACGCACATGGGGCTTCTCTCGATAATTCCAACACATGCACTTAGCAGTACTTTTAACCAGCAATTACATGTTAAACATAGGGTGGGCCTAGATGACTCATGCATTAAAAATATTATATAAAGAGCTCCGGGTGCTAAAAAAAGGGTGAGAGCCGCTGCAATATTCACTCGGAAAAAAAAAACAATATTTTCTGTAGACAGTTTCTTATGCATCCGTCTTTACATTTGTCTATACTATTTTCTGGTAGCCAAGATTAAGTTGCTATTTTTTTCCAGAAAGTATTCAACCTTCTGTAAAGTGTTCATTTTTGCAGATAAGTGTTGTCAATTCACAACTGATATTATTAAAAAAAATATTTTTATTCTAGTCATGTCTAAGTATGAGGAGATCGATAGATTCCATTTTGCTTTTAGTTGTTTGTGATAGCTTAGAACAACTAAAACCTGTGCATGTAAACTGAAGCACCAAAGAAACCAAATCAAAACTAAACACATTGTTTCATATATTTGAATTATGAAATTTTAAGTACAGATATTTTCTACTCAATTCAGTTTTTTATAAAGTCTGTCAGCTGAGTAAGAGTGGTCCAAGGAAATGTCCCGGTTAGTGTCTTGAAAGTGAGGTTGCTAAATGATAATAATATATACGTATGCAAGTCTTTGCCTACTATGTATAGTTTTTCTTTGGTATGTAGCTTTTCTTGTTTCACTATTTCTAAATTTTCTTTTCTACCCTAACAAACCGCGAGCGCTGATAGTTACGCGACTATGAAACTATTTAATTTGGTTATACAGGGTATAAATATTATGAATATAAATCATATATTCTGTCTGTGGTCATACACAATAATCAAACGGCGCTGTTCACGTGAAACAAACAATGGGTTAGAGATTAGTCGTAACTACGTCATTCTTAAAAATTGTGGTTAAAGTAGCATATAAATGTTGTTTCATTTTTAAATATTTTTTTTGTTTCATCCATTATTGAATTAAAGACACCCCCACCCCAACCCCGTTCAACGAGTAGCTCTTCTTAAAAAGAGAATAGAGAATCTTTTTTTGACGTTTGATCTTTACTTCCAACGATATTATTAAACACATGAACCTGAACTTGCAGATTATTCCATTCTGTTCAGTGTTGGTCATTTGTCTATGATGTGCACATTAATCGTCAGCCGGATAGAAATCAGGCGGAATAAAAACAACCACTTAGGGACAGATGGTGACACTTTTTAAAATTTTTTTTGTTAAATTTAATTTCTAAATGTTCAAATGTCATGTTTACCAAAATCTAGAGGCTAAATGAAAGAAATGATATTTAAAAAAAATCAAAACCAATAAATATTTGTTTGAAAAAAAAAAAGACTTCAGCGTTGTATGTACTTAATTTGTTGTTCGCTATTTTTTTTTTTTGGGTATTTAGTCCTTTACACATGAATGTTGTAGATATTAGCCTATCTGGCAAGTAAATAATTTGACAAGTGTCTTTAGCTGCAAAACGTCTGACCAGCACAGTTACAATATGAACCTAATCATTGCCTGATACAAACTGGACAACTGAAGAGAAACTTCTCTCTTTACCACTCAAAAAATATAATCCAAGCATATAGTTTATTTACAGAAATGTTAATGGAATGTAGTTTGAATTTCTATAAATCACAAGACAAACATTTCCTGAAAAAAAAAAATTAAAAATTATAAAAGAAAAAAAAAATTAAAAAAAGGAAGATAAACACTTGTCTTGTTTGAATGGAGCTGAGATTTTTTTTTGATACGTTAACTTCCTGGATTCTTATCAGAAAATGTATTTATATATATTTTTAATGCAAAGTAGAGTTAATACGACATTCAATGAATATTAGACAACAATGGCCAGGCTATGAAATATTCTGAATTGAACTGAATTTTCGAAAACAAATCTATTATGCAATATTACACCAACATAGATGCTTTTACATTTCAACTGCATGTTTTGTGTTAGGTTTCATCACATATATTTTGTCGACGTATTTTATGTTAGGTTTCATCACATATATTTTGTTGACGTATTTTGTGTTAGGTTTCATCACATATATTTTGTTGGCATTTACTCACTGATGATTCACATCTTTGAATGTAACTAAAAGAGTGAAATGCTAGCACGTTTGTTCCACAGTTGAACTCAAGTCAGTGAACATGTATGCAATGACAGAGTCCCAATCAGAGATACATTTGGGGTCCCTTTGGAAAAGTACAGTTGGGAAAAATCGGCTGTGCCCACTATCTGCAAATATTGTGTTCCAAAAAATCTTTGAAAATTGAGAGCTCCCCTCCCCCTCCCGACAACTTCCCCCTCCCCCCTCAACTGTTTAAACTATTTTAGTGACTGGTAAAGATAAAGCTTAGACAGCATAAAAAAGCGAGGGGGGGGGCGGCTTAACCAGCCGCCGTGTTGGCCTATACATAAGAACATCTATTGGCTCGAGACACTTGTGCATCAACATGGCTCTAGATTATAGTTTCCTTATTTCCTATTTAAGATTTCAATTTTTTTTTAGATTTTCGTCACCCCTATAAGGCTGTGGCCCCCTATTCGCAGTAGACCTGGGCACTGTGCCTGTTGGTAAAAAATGACCTCGCACAGGGGTGGCTATAGACAGCCACCAAGTTAGCCTATCAAAATGAATGGCTCGGATCCCACCAGCTCAGTATACGAAAATGCCAATAATCTGGTAGGATCTCCACCAGAAATAGTGTGAGACCGTTCTTGTTTGCCCATTGTTGACACAGCTATCATAACAGTAACAATCAAAATAACGTCACCAGAGGCAAGATCATGACTACAAAAAAAAAATGAATGTTTCTTATCTTAAAGATAAATAAAGCATTGAAAAATATTCTAGTGCGAAACTAAAACTAACATCTGTTTTACACGAGTCAAAATTTGTGATTATTGTTAAGTTTTGTATGTTTGAGAGTTTATTCATAAATTAATCATTTTTTTGTATTTTCCCCAGAGTCCATAGTATAGTTACTAGCATAGACATATAAAACGTTACTATGGTCTTACTAATGAGTTATATCGTCTGCTATTTGAACAAAAAGAAATACAAAATGTCTGGTTGTTTTCAACATCTAGTTGTCGTCTGCCTGAGTATCCTAGCAGTTTATACCCATCTTGCAGGTTAGGTAAATATCTTATTATATGAATTGCGATATTATAAAATTAATGAATATTGTTGTTGTTGTTTTTTTTTATAAAAATCAATTTATACGTGTGTGCATTTGAATCAGACATTCTCGGAAAACTTCATTGTGGGATTTTCAAGTGCGCTCGCGCAAACACATGGTGGAGGAGATGGGTGGGTGGGCGGGCAATCTAAGTAGTGGGCTCTTGTCATGGGGTTTCTTAGTATAAAGACTTGTCTCTGTTTATAGATTCTATGAGGGCTTCTGAGTATGAAGTCTTGTCGCTTTCTATAAAGTACTATGAGAGTTTCTGAGTATGAAGTCTTGCCTCTGTTTATAGTGTACTATGAGGGCTTCTGAGTATGAAGTCTTGTCGCTTTCTATAAAGCCTCGGTTCTCAACCGGTGGGAAGGGACTGCAGGGTACGCATAATAAGTATATTTATTAGCAGAATTACGTTTGAGGGGTACCCGCGGACATAATTTCGCACCTTCTGGGTTACAGTTGAGAAATAGGTTGAGATCCGCTGCTATAAAGTACTATGAGGGTTTCTGAGTAGTGTTGTTTTCGTCGACGAAAACTAAAACCTTTGTTAACGAAAAAGATGAATTTTCGTCAAGGAGAACTAAAACTAAAATTAGCAGCAAGACTAAAACTAGACGAAAACTGAAATTATTACAGAAAAAACGAAATAAAAACTGAAACTAAAATATAGTGTTGTTTTCGTCGACGAAAACTAAAACTAAAACCTTCGTTAACGAAAATGATGAATTTTCGTCGACGAGAACTAAAACTAAAACTAAAATTAGCAGCAAGACTAAAACTAGTGCTCACATTATGTCATTACAGCAACTGGACAACTGGCACTCACCCTTTCCTGCATGACTGCTCACACTACGTGACGTGTAATAATGGGGTCACTACGCTGACCGCCTGCCCTGGTTCAACTGTGTACGACCCGGTGCTGATGAGTTGCAGGGATCCAGCCGTGGCCCACCCTTGCGATTCCCAGCATGCAACACCATCTCATTCGACAACGTCATCTCCACAGTTCGGTACATGATCTTGGTTTGATAACCTAAAACGTTACATTTTTTTTAACACAAGAGAGATGTTTTAAGATCTTTAGGATTGAATAATGTCCTAAGGGTATTGTCCTCTGATATCATCGTTATGATAATATCAAGATGTTACCTAACGCAAAAAATGATAAACAATGTTCTCCAACCCACCATAGCATTGTATTTTATAACAAAGTTTAGTACCCTCATTCAGCTAATTAATTATTTGACTATTACTCCCCCCCCCAACACACACACACCTTTAAATTATTTTAAAAAATATACGTTAACCTTTATAAAATAAGCTTTTATTAAAAAGTAAAAAGAAAATAAATCGATTCCTAATATCATACAAATATCTAAATTAATAATGATAACTAAAATTATATGCGTGGGTGGCCTATTATATAGATTATATATAGATTGTCTAGTTTATTGCAATTTATCAAGTAATATAAGAACATATTTTGTCTTGTATGAAGTATTCAAACAATCTTTTAATTAATTTTTTTTTAACAACTATACGATACTGCTAGTAATCATTGTCCGATTTCCTGCACGGGTTTGTGATTTTTATGATTAAATCGATTTTTTTTTCTTTTTTATAACTTCCGTTATCAGTTTTAGCAATCTTGTATAGGTTGTGATGCGCGGATGCCATAATGGACATAGTAAATATAGCTTTAAAATTACACGGGTTCTTTAGGCCACGACATGTTTCCTCAAAATCAGAGTATTTCATTTTGATAAAAATACTATTGACTGACGCAGTAATGAACGATACAATACAATTTTAAAATTTTAAGCAAAAAGTGGAGTAATACATACATACATACATACATACATATATATATATATATATATATATATATATATATATATATATATATTAGGGTGAGTCAAATTTTTTTTTCCGTTGCATATCTCAGACAAGTGTAGAAAGATGCCCCACAGCATCCAGATGAAGGGTTAAAAAACAATTTTCCAAACAAACTATGTCTACCACCTGCAACTTTAAAGTTTATAATGCCATAGTAACAAGAAAAAGACAACACAGTGTAAAATCATGCAATAGTTCTCACTTCACAAAAAACTGATTTTGATACAACAGAATGTAACTGATCCCTGGATCGTTTACACTGCAACACCATTCCATGACGTGCGGTATGTCCAATAACCCTAGAAGTGGTTGCTGATACGTCTCGTTCAACGGGCTGAGAATGACATAATATGCCACGTACTGACAAAGCAGAGAAGTTGTCTAGGTGGTCATTGGAAACCATTGATAGGAGTGGTGGTGGGGTCACTGTTGTTGTATCCCAAGAAATCATATCCATGTATGACGATGCAGATGGATTCAAATCGATCGACATAATGTTGTTCTTTAATAGATCTCCTGTTACATCCTGTACCTGTCCTAACCACTGTTACATCCTGCTTGACATCAAATCCCATACATTTAAATTGTCTTACATCATCCGAATGTCTGTTTATTTCTTTCTGTCTCCAAAATTTTCTCTGTGAATTTTTGCTGGATCTACGCATGCTTCTGCAGTCAGAAGATTTAGATCTTTCAACATAGATTAGGAAGGCATCTCTGTCACTAACTTTACACCTGTCCAGAGATCTAAACAATTCAGGATATTGTAAAGTATTTCGTACTGCTTTCATTTCCTCGTCACTGCTTGTCATTATATCATCATTGTCATCACTACGTACATCATTATCATTATCACCGTAGTCATCGTGCATGCCGCTTACATCAGAAGAAGCACAACGACACAAATTTAATTCATTATCCATCTCCACATCGTTCATGGTCTCTGTGCATTTCTGTCTCTTACTTCTGTCAACTTCAGCAACTTCATTGTCATTTCTTTGTCAATTTTCCCTATATACATTTTCCGTGTTGTTTTTTGATCTTCCCAAAAATTCCTTTCTAGCCCTGGTGTTTTCATTGCCAAAGGACAAGTACATGCCGATCTTTCTCGTGCACCAGAATCAAAACACTTGCAACAACATATATCAAATACACTTTGCAAACTTTGAAAGGTTTCTTCAAAAGTTGTTGACGATTTTTTTTTGAGGTAGAGTATTTGTTGAGTTCCTTTACTTAAGCAACCAGCCTCTCAACACGCTTTACTACACTATTGATTTCAATAGTAGGTACACCAGCAATATCGTAGATCTCCTTCACTTCTTTGCCAATTAATGAAGATCTTCCACGCACCGTGGAACATTCTCCGAATTTCAGCTAACAATCATACGCACGAAAAGTGTCAGCAGAAGTGGGCAACTGACTTTTAGGCATTGGCTGTGGGTTACCGAATATCGAGTGTTCAGTTGAACTCCTTGTGGTCATGTTCAATGTTCAAATATATGTTGCTGTTCAAATACAATCCTGTCGTACACGTATCGATGATTAAGTCAAGATATTAATCTAAATTAGTAACTTTACAATATATTCCAATTATTGTTGACTTCAAATTCACTTGTTGAATACTAGAGATCTGAAACACACCAAAATGCAAAGTTTAAAAATCAGTAGGTCACAATTTAAAGTATAAATCATAAGGAAATATACAAAATAGGCGTTTTTACTACTACACAGTCACAGTGAGGTAAGACAAAATTAAAAGTTGCAGCATGTAGACGACTTCAGAAATTCCTTTGCAAATTTACTTATTGAATACTTAGTACATTATGCATCTTTTCCATGATGTCTCAAGAAAAAAAAATATGACTCACCCTAATATATATATATTTATATAAACTGAAAAAATCATAACATCCCAATTCCGCCTCCACCCCACAGATATGATGAGTATTTGCTATGACCTCAAGCTGCCAGATGGCCTGTATCCCAATTCACAAAGCTGTTCGTTTTTCTTAAAATGTCTTGACGGCAACACCTACCACATGAGTTGTCCAGGTGGTCTCCAGTACAACTCACAACAGAAATCTTGTTTGAGTGTAACCGATGTCAACTGTCAGGATAATTATGGATACGACTTCCTTCAATCAGGATGAGATACACCAGATACTCATTAACTTTCCTTCAGGATAAGTCGAGATAATTGGATAATCATGAACCTTCCATCAGAATAAGTCAAGATACACAGGATAATCACGAACTTCCTTTAATCAGGATAAGTCAAGATACACAGGATACTCATGATTTTTTGTAATCAATAGCTCTGTTTATTTTTTGTAAAGAAAAAAAATTGACAATTAAAATAATGCTTTTCTGCTGCGTTATAACTAGTGTTGTTTTAGTCCCAGGTCATATTTTAGTTTCAGTTTTTATTTCGTTTTTTCTGTAATAATTTCAGTTTTCGTCTAGTTTTAGTCTTGCTGCTAATTTTAGTTTTAGTTTTAGTTCTCGTTGACGAAAAGTCAACATTTTCGTTAACGAAGGTTTTAGTTTTAGTTTTCGTGAACGAAAGCAACACTATATTTTAGTTTCAGTTTTTATTTCGTTTTTTCTGTAATAATTTCAGTTTTCGTCTAGTTTTAGTCTTGCTGCTAATTTTAGTTTTAGTTCTCGTTGACGAAAAGTCAACATTTTCGTCAACGAAGGTTTTAGTTTTAGTTTTCGTCAACGAAAACAACACTACTTGTAACGTTTTTTGAAAGAAATAAATATTGGTGGAACATATTAAAAAAATGTTCTAAAAAAGCAAACAAATAAACTGACTCAAGGTGTGATATAAAACGCTGCTAGGTACGAAATAAATCAGCTGTGGCCAAGCATGAGGTCAACGAGATCCGTATATCACTTTTATATGTAGATGTCAACATTACTTTACAAAGTAAATTTACAGTTATTGAGTGTAAAATGTGATAAAATGATAGAAATATCAGGCTGATAGAGAGCTGCACTAAACTCTTTGAATAGCCGCATTTGGTCACCATTAATATATATATATATATATATATATATATATAAATCAATAATTGATAAATTCAATAACAAATCTGATTTGTTATAAGCAGCACAAATGAAATGAAATTTGATTATTCATTTTTTGTGTGATATCTATGGCTGAACAATTATTTTCTCCGAAAGAAACAGCGAGAAGTGAATTTACACGTTTTTAACAGGAGTTAATTTAAATTTTCATATGTTTTTTTACATAATAATTCATCATTTAAGACGAATTTCGTATTTTTTAAAAGTGTTATTGAACACTTTATTTATTACCTAAATATTGATTCATGAATATATGTTTGATTAGGTCGTTCACTTTTATTTTTACATGGATTTTCGAAGTAAACCAAGGTGTGACTGTACCAAAAATGCAACTCGACCAGTGGTGGCGAACCTATGGCACACGTGCCTCAGTCGACCCACAGAGCCTCATTCGTCGGCACGCGACTTTATTACTAAAATACCACTTCCTTTAATTTTGATTAGATTGTCGGCACTTTGCTATAAATAAATGTTTTTTTTTTTGGTTCGCCACCACTGGTATATACTATAGATTATAGACACCTAGATCAGTGTTTCCAAAAAGTGTGGTATGCGGACCCCAGGGGGTATGGGAAGAGTACGGTAGGGGTTCGCTCTGCACCGGGCTGAGAACACTGGGTAAACTTATATGGCTAAAGCGGAAACAATGAAATGAGGGCTAACCATGACTGTAAAAACAGTATATGCAATTTTATTTCCCTAGGAGTACTCAGTTTATCGAAATTAGATAATGGTGATGTTTTGTTAAAGATAAAGAGATAGCTGTGGGGGAGGTGGCTGGGATGCTGGGTGGCACTTAATTTGCTGCCGGCCATTACTTTATTGTCAGATTGGCACGATGTGTATTAGAATCAGTTAATAGCAATTCGATCCAGGAAATGAACTGCTGATGGTAAACACGGCATTCCATTTTAAAATTTAACGTACGTCATGTGGTGTTTGTCTAATTTTCCGGGTTACCGTTTTATTTAACTTTAACTAAAGTTATTTCCTGAAGTGGCCAGATATTAATATTAAGCATACAAATTAAAGGCCAAATATAAAAAAATGACAACGATGACTTTTAGAACTTTTTTTTTCGGGAATAGGACTAATTATATATATATATATATATATACTAAGTAAGTATTTTAAATCTGCAAGAAGAATTCAACAAAGCATTAATATTAAAACTTCGTGGGTGAAAAATTAATCTGTTTACAATTTACAAAACACGTTTTAAGGCATTGGAAAAATAGTTACTGACGTGTTATACTAATTTAAAACCAGAACATTTTGTTTTCTTAAAAAATAAAACTGAACTTATGCAGAAAACTTTCTCCAATCAGTAGTATAAAACTAACGGTTATAATTAAACATCTATTCTACATGTTTATATAAAAGAAAGATAAAGCAAATGTTTTAAAAACATCAAAAGAAACGATTTTTGTTCAAATAAAGCTTTGTTAAAAAAACATTATTTATATTTGATCCTTTCATTTTTTCCTGATATGTATTTTTGTTACAAGGTAATCCTTAAGATAAAAGTTTTTTTAATTTTTTTTTTCAGCTGGACAAATTTCCAAAAATTGATTGTACTACTTTTACCATTTTTTTTAAAGTACTAAGACAATACCAAAAATGACAGAGTGGTTTAAAAATTTTGTTTCCATATGTTTGGTTTTAACAGTGGCACGTATATTTTGTACAGGTAAGGGGATATTTTGTGTCGTTTTATTGTTAACTGCAGTTAGATTGAAATGTGAAAATATATTTTTTTTATATTTTTTATACTCAACATTTAACCGTAAAGGTACACAGCCAACCATATTATAATATTTTATCCCTATCAAATGTCTTTCTATCCATCGGCGTAAAAACAAAAAATATAAATGATTTGTTACGAGATTTTTTTTGTCGTTTTCATTAAAACCAGTGGAGTCCACATTATGTCACGACAACAGCTGGAGCGACGGTGTTTTTCCTGACCCATATGACGTCACTAAGTACGTGTCCTGTCACAATGCAGCCACATTGGTGATTCAATGTCCTTTTCCCCAAGTGTTTGACCCAGTGACCAAACGTTGCATGGAGCCTGCTTTGGCCGAGCCTCTCAATTCCCAGCAGACGACACAGGTTCATTTAACAACGACATCTCCTCAATACGGTACGGGCTATTACCGTATACTTGAGAGTTTCATATCTATCTATCTATCTATCTATCTATCTATCTATCTATCTATCTATCTATCTATCTATCTATCTATCTATCTATCTATCTATCTATCTATCTATCTATCTATCTATCTATCTATCTATCTATCTATCTATCTATCTATCTATCTATCTATCAATCTATCTATCTATCTATCTATCTATCTATCTATCTATCTATCTATCTATCTATCTATCTATCTATCTATCTATCCATCCATCCATCCATCCATCCATCCATCCATCCATCCATCCATCCATCCATCCATCCATCCATCCCTCCCTCTCTCTCTCTCTCTCTCTCTCTCTCTATATATATATATATATATATATATATATATATATTAACAGCAACAACTAAACACAAAATCAATAAAACCACATCTGTATAGTGTTGATATTGAAATGAAGCTATTCAAAACAAACTTGTCAGAACACAATGAACCAAGTGAAAAACAAAAACATTTTGTTTCGTTTGAATAATTTTCTTACAAAACATGTCTCAACATTTTAATCTTTTGTCTCCACAGATATGAGAAGTGTTTGCTTTGACCTCAAACTGCCAGACGGCCTGTATCCCAACCCAGAAAGTTGCTCGTTCTTCCTCAGCTGTGTGGACGGCAGCACCTACCACATGAGTTGTCCAGGCGGTCAGCTGTACAACTCACAACTCAAACTGTGCGGGAACATAAAAGATATCAACTGCCAAGATAACTATAGATACAACTTTTTACAGTCGATTTAATTTGGAATATTTCGTATCAAACACCCCCTCCCGTTCCCTCTCCATTTTGTGGAAGTATTTGTTTTTATGTGGCTAGTAAATAAATTGCAAACAAATTTTTTTTGTCTATCCTTTCAACCACCTGTATTGTATTTGACTCTAAGTGATGCATTTTTTTTTTATATAATAAAGCCAGAGCTGTAAGTTATAACATAGTGTTCCACTAACGCCAGCTAGCTGTGTTGAATAGGACAATCGCAGCCTTGTGTCAAAAAACAAATTATTACTAGGGGGAAAAAACATTAAGCTAATACACGGTTCAGGAATTTTGTCCTGCATTCGGCCCATCGGGGTAGATCATTCTTACTCAATATGGATCTGACTGAAACTAAAACATGACCTTTACATTAGGGTCAGGTGCATGACATTCACATTAGGGTCAGTTACACGATCTTTACAGGTGGGTCAGGTAAATGATCTTTACAGGTGGGTCAGGTACATTTTATTTACAAAAGGATCAAGTACATGATCTTTAAGGGTGGGTCAAATAATGATCTTTACAGATGGGTTACGTAGACTATCTTTACATATGGTTCAGGTAGGCTACATGATCTTTACAGGTGGGTCAGGTACATGACCATTACAGTATGGAAAAGTTTATGAATGACCATTACAATAGGGTTAGGTACCAATAAAAGTGAGGTGATAGAAAAAAGCTAGAGGAGATGTACCGATTGTGAGAGAAGGCAAACATACAGGCTACAGATGGAAGCTGAGCTCGTGCAACCCAGAAGTCAGTCATGCAATATCTCAGACATAACAAAGAAAACAGTCACAGAGCTAACCACATAATATACATTATATGGACATACTTCGCTAGCATCATCTATCGAAATATGACTGTAAATAGTTTACTTTTCAAAGCGTTTTTTGTTTTTACTTAAATAGTTTATAGTTTAAATTTTACAAAGTACGGACAGAATGAATTTCTTTTCTTCTCTTTTTTTTTCATATAAATAACCCGCCCTTTTTTTTTTGTGCCGGTACGCACTGGTACGGCGTAGCGCCACCTTTTTCAATGTGGGGAAAAATTATCACTTTTCTTGTATTTTAAGAGGATTTGAATTGGTTAATTATAAAATAAAACTGTTTTAGACATTTAGTATCTTTGCAGTTGTGATTTAGCTTGCATCGAGGTGCGAACTTGTAGTTAAAAGTTAGGCAATCCATCACTGAGTACCGGCACCTATTTTTTTTTTTACAAAAAAAAAAAGCGCTGTAAATAACTACTTTTCAGTTTGCTAAATTTGGATATGCACTAAGCTGCCAACTAAGAGCTCACAATTTTTCTAAAACTGTGTGTTTATTGTCTTATCTGAAGTAATTTTACATTGAACCATATAGATGAATAAGCAAATAATGTTTTTTTTTTTAATTGAAGAGATAGAAGTTTACAGGAAAACTGAAACGAATCAAGACCTATATTTGTAATCAAGTCTAAGATAACCAGTGCTGTGAAGTCTTACATGGCAAATGTTGTTCTAATCCACGAAACTTTTTCTATGAAACATATTGAAATATGTGATATTATGATATTATGTGATATTTAGCAAATTTTCTGAAAAATTCAACCTCAAGTTCCTTTGCAAAACTGAAGACCATGAAACTCTTTCTAGTGAGATTAATTAATACAGTAAAATTAAATAATTGTGTGTTAACCAATGAGATAAAACAATAATATAGAAAACAATGTCACATTAAAAATAGCTAAACAATCGATCATCTAAAATTCTATTTCAAAAATTATTGTTCAGCTCTTCACACCCCACCCCCTTGTCTTCAAAAACATTACATTCCTTAGATTTACTAAAAAATATTATAAAACAGCCCCGTAGCGTAAGCATTTTACAGGAGGGGCCAGGCATTCTACAGCAGGGGCCTGACAATAGCAGGGGGGCAGGTAATACATTTTACTAAGTAGAATAAATAAGCAGCGGGGGCAGACAAAACGCACGTTACGGGCCTGTTACAAAATAATTACTAGTGCAATTATAGAAGCGTTGATTTTTCATCAATGAAAACATTTTAAATATGAAAAAACGAAAAACCATAATTTCAACGTTTTACTCAGTCCCATCTAATCCCATGGGCCAGACAGAGCACTGGCTCGAGGGCCCTCGAGTTTAAGGCCCCTTGTGCTAACTGACAATTTGTGTTGCACTTTTGAAGTGTTGATCGTAGTCCCCCCCCCAACATACATTGACATGCACGGGGGCCAATGGTGTTGTTGAGACGGCCCTGGTCATATATTTTAAAGTTGACCACCATTGACAAGTTAGTTTTTTTATTTCCTCAAATTACAGTTTTTTGTTTACTTGCCACTAAAAAAAATTAACATTCTAGGAACTGGAAACAATTGTTTTTTTTTTAATTAAATAATCATTTTAACGAGTGTTCTAGTAATGAGGTCATATTAAAGATTATAACAAATGTGTTCTTTTTTTTTTCCTTCGTGAATATAAATAAATTATAAATTAATTTCAATGTTTCTGTAGACATTTCTTTATCTCTCCTAGTCGAAACAAGGCTGGGCACGACAAGATGATAGACTGGTGTAAACCTTTTGCTGCATTATGTTTGATTGTAACTGTTACACGTGTTCATCTTACAGGTGAGGTGCATCGCATCTATTGATGCTAACAAACAACAACAAATAATAAACAAACAACATCGTCGCCTCATTAGTTCTGCTATACTTAGTTGGGGAAAGATCTTTACATAATTTTGAACGTTCGCGTCACTTTGTATATTTTTATAATCGTATAGAGATCATTCAATAATCAGGAGAGCAAAATCAATAATTATTGAGGACGCCAGGTTCATCAAAATACATCCCAAAACATATTATAGCTCATTATTAATTTTCTATTTTACATTAAATTATTCTTATTTTACAGATAAACCGGCCCATAACATTTTTTTTATATTTATAAAAAAAACATCTCAAAAGTTTTCTTCACTAGCATTAAATCAATCGATCAAAATGTCTATACTATCTGCCAGTCTGTATATCTGTCTATAAGTACATCCATCTATCTGATTTTCCTGGTTACAGATGGCCAGACTTACTGTGCGGACAACCACTGGCCGACAGGTGTCCACCCACATCCAGACTACTGCGACAGGTACGTGCAGTGTAACAATGGTCAAACCTCCATCACGATCTGTCAACCTGGGAATGTATTTGACCCAACAACGTCTTCCTGCAGGACTGCAAGCCAGGTGACAGGGAAGTGCAATGACGCCACCGCCGCTACACCAACAGTTGCCCCAGGTTAGTCCAGTCTTCAAAAACATTAGTGTCTAAATTTTCAATTCGCGTGGCCCATCATTGCTAAGTTTAAAATGATACTCGAACAACCATAACAAAGTCTAAATGGCAACATAAATAAATAAATAAAAAAAAACTGTCAGGGTATGGCGATTGGTCTTCTTTATTTAATTCTTTACACACAAAACTAATACAAGTTCACAACACTTCTGTATCTCAAATACTTCTAATAAATACGACAAGTCAATTAGATTTAGATATGAACAATCACTTTCACTCTATTCACTCTAAGCACTTAACAAAAGTTAAATCAACACTATAGCTTCACAATATCAATTCCATGAAAATATCCACACACTTCTTACTAACTCACTGGTTCTTTCCTAATTAAACTACCTTCCTCAAACATAACAATAACTACACTAACTCCTCTCTTTCTGTCGTGACCTGTATATATCTGCGTCTTTACAAATCACCAACACTGTCCCTTTCGACCCGTCTTCATCTTCCCACCTGTCTAATTACGTAATACATAACTCTACACGCTGCTGGTATTAGTCATCAGTTCTGACATATTTTCACTGTCCGTAAGATTCGTTTGTTTATCTATCTATCAATATATCATTCAATCTATCTGTCTATCTATCTAACAATATGTCTGTCTATCAATGTCTATCTACCTAATTTCACTGTCCTTACACACTACTTCCAATAGAGACGTGTGTGCGTTCTGTCATAATGTGTGTGCGCTCTGTCATAATGTGTGTGCGGTCTGTCATAATGTGTGTGCGGTCTGTCATAACGTGTGTGTGCGGTCTGTCATAATGTGTGTGCGTTCTGTCATAATGTGTGTGTGCGGTTTGTCATAATGTGTGTGCGTTCTGTCATAATGTGTGTGCGTTCTGTCATAATGTGCGTGCATTCTGTCATAATGTGTGTGCATTTTGTCATAATGTGTGTGCGCTCTGTCATAATGTGTGTGCGCAAACACACTCTCACTGTTTCAAGCAGGGAAGGCCGACTGCGGAATTTAATTTTTATTTTCCGATGTAATTTTTCAAAACCTTTTTGCACTCAATCTTGATGATTTGATTATCTTGAGTATCTTGAAACATGCTATCATGTTTATATTTATGTGTCTATGTGTTTTGATATTTTATTTCATTATAACTTAGTTTGAGCCCAAAAAAAACAGTGGTTTTGGCATCAGTCAAAGACTTTTAGAGTTTTTACAGTTTTGGTTCCGAAAACTTGCATATTCTGGTTTCTTTATAACATATTGATATTAGTGCATTTAGTACAATTTTGAGGGAAAATTTGACGGGTGATAAAAAAAAATATTACAGCATTTAGTTTAGCTCCAGATGAGTCTACGGGACGGATGGCCGAGTGGTGTATATCAGAGGTGTGCGGATCTTGAAATTTAGCGTCCGCGTCCGTCCGCGGATTTCTATCAATGATCCGCGTCCGCGTCCGCAGAATCTTACCATATTGGTCCGCAGTCAGTCCGCGCGTCCGCATTGCTGAAATTTAGCTGTTTAAATGACTTGAAATTTTTTATGGTAACGCTAAAGAAGATCCGCGTCAGTCCGCGAGTCCGCAACTTAACCATACAAGCGTCTGCTGTCAGTGAGGCTCATGGGAATTTTCCCAGGTGAAATTAGGTACAAAGTCGTCCAACAAGTCCATCCAGCTTAAAATGGGTACCTGAATTAAAGTTGGGGAAGTAAAGGCGGCTTGGCGTTGTGCTAACCACAAAATCCTGTCATATGCCGAGGTTATGAGGTTATAGAAACAGATGAATTCTACACCTCATCTGCCCCGATGGCCCCTTAGGGCTAAGGGAACAGATGAGTCTACAGACATTCACAATATTCCACAATTAAACCTTTTTTTTATAAGTATTTGCAGAAGTTGGAAGGAATAAAATGCTGCGCCTCGTGAGGTAATCATTCATGGTATCGTTGTTAAAAAGTAATGAGTGTGTTGACTTATAATAGACTTGCAAGTGTTGTGACTGACGGAGTGTCTGAAACAGTGGCGTAGCGAGCTTAACTCGCGCCCGGGGCATATTCCGTTTTGCACCCCCCATTCAAAAACCATATGATATTATATTAAAATATACCGTTTGTTGCCCTTTTGTGAGTAGCGCCCGGGGCATGATAATAATTTCGACGTTTCTAAATGTTAACTGCAAAATTGACCGAGAGTATTTCATATCTAGATAAACTACTGCTATTACGAAAACATGTGGACAAATCTTTTCGCTGATTATGAATTTAATTAAAACTAATAAAAAAAAGATCTGCAATTTAAGAAATTTTCGGAATAGCTGCAAGGAGCGATAAAATAGGGCGAGTTTCCCATCATAATAGCAATGAAATAGGGCGAGTTTCCCATCAGAATAGCTGCAAGGAGCAATGAATTAGGGCGAGTTTCCCACCAGAATAGCTTCAAGGAGCAATGAAATAGGGCGAGTTTCCCATCAGAATAGCTGCAAGGAGCGATGAAATAGGGCGAGTTTCCCATCAGAATAGCTGCAAGGAGCAATGAAATAGGGCGAGTTTCCCATCAGAATAGCTGCAAGGAGCGATGAAATAGGGCGAGTTTCCCAATAGAATAGTTGCAAGGAGCAATGAATTAGGGCGAGTTTCCCATCAGAATAGCCTCAAGGAGCAATGAATTAGGGCGAGTTTCCCAATACAATAGCTGCAAGGAGCGATGAAATAGGGCGAGTTTCCCATCTGGTGATTTGTAAGATGGCTGTCAATTTATTCTATTTTTAATGTGTCACGAAACTCATGTCTTCTATTATAATATTTTCAAATGAAACAAAAAAATGTAAAAAAAAAAATGAAGCGGGATTAGAAAAAAAAGCTTGTCTTGTTGTTATTTCATTCATCCAAGAGCACTTAAAAACAATTGAGCTTGACAAGAAAAGGGAAAATATATTGCTGGTTTATCAATAACTGTGAGTGATTTGAGGAAGCATGAATTGAATTAAAACACAAGTTAATATAGACGACGAAAATTTTAAAAAATTGCATTCAAAACGGGAAGAATGTCAAGCTGATTTTCAAGCACACAAATGAATGTGTGTTTGTTCGCATATTTTGTGAACCTGTCTATTTACGATATTTTTTGAAGATGTTTTTAAAATTTCTGAAATAATAATTATATTAACGAAATGGCTACGGTTACATCAAGCGCCATTATATTAGGGTTAGCGGAAGTACTCATTTTTTTTTCGGGTACCGGGAATTATATTAGGATTAGGAAAAGGGTTAAGATTAGGGTTAGGGTTAGGGATAGGGATAGGGTTAGGGATAGGGTTAGGGTTAGGGATAGGGTTAGGGTTAGGGATAGGGTTAGGGTGTGGAGCAATATCTATTGATGTCACCCGGAAAAAAATACGAACTCCGTCTTGATGTTACCGTAACGGCCACATTATATTAATACATCAGCTTAAGATATAGAGGTTTTAAAGATGAAATAAAATCAGTCTTTCCCAAAGTAAATCATCTTAATAAACACATTTTTTTAGGTATCTCGAACCAGAGCATAAACGTCATTTATTTTTCATTGCCCATTAAACAGTGTGATATTTTTCTAGTATCTTATTATAAAAATTTACTCAAGCGGGATTTCCCCCCAAAACAAAGAAATCAGAAAACAACGCGAGTTGTCGAACGTTGTTGAATGCTGAATGCATCTTGCTTGCTTTGACGTATTCGGGAATTCCGCAAACGCTATTAATCTATCTATATATAGACTTGCGTCTTGCTACGTGGTTGTGTCCAGCATG
This sequence comes from Bulinus truncatus, assembly GCA_021962125.1. Classification (NCBI taxonomy): domain Eukaryota; kingdom Metazoa; phylum Mollusca; class Gastropoda; family Planorbidae; genus Bulinus; species Bulinus truncatus. The sequence continues at coordinate 106,415 of JAGDYQ010000180.1, forward strand.
GTTGGGTGACGAAGTGAATTATATATATATATATATATATATATATATATATATATATATATATATATTACACTAAAGAAAGTTGGTTGCAGTAAAATGCAATTTTTTTCATAGAACACATTGCTGTGTATCCTTACTCAACAGTGAAGCTCTTGAAGTCGATATCCACCATCTTACTGGTTCTCTGCGAAGAACGGATACAAAAGTTTTGTTCCAGATTTATTAGAGTTTACAAAGGTCTTAATAAAATGTTTTTTTTTTATGAATGCATTTATTTTAAAAAATATTCCTTTTTTTTTAAAAAATAAAATACTACTACATATCGTGCGGCCCTTTAACAATTACAAAAACTGAAATCCAGCTCCTATTGACCCCATGCGTGGCCGCTGCGGACTTAGGAGAACGTTGGGCCTGTCATCTGGGGAGGATTCAGCAAAGATGACCAGTGAATGTCATCAACCGAACAGATTGAATCAAGGAACCACGTTTTTTTTTAATGTTTGGAACATTGTGGGGACCCTTCCACGTCATCAACCTAGATACATTTGCCATAGTCTGAGAGAGTTATAGGTAATTGCTTGTGTTAAACAACACGCTACTAATGGTACACGTACTTTTTTCCCCACAGACCAAGATTTTTGCCACATTTACAACTGGGCTACTGGGAGGCACCCTCACACTAAGGTCTGTGACAGATACGTTGAGTGTGTCAACTTCAGGACCTATATAATCCAATGCGGCAGAAACCTGCTCTATGATCCCGTGATACAAGACTGTGTCGACCAAGTTAGAGCCCGCCCTTGTATTGACAACAGTGCCATGAACATAACACAGAGCAATGTTGGTAAGTTAAAGAAAAAGCATAACAATCCTTTTGTCTCCCTATTCGACTTCTCCCTTTACAATACAACAATACCTCTAGATTGTAAAATACAACAATACCTCTAGATTATAAAATACAACAATACCTCTAGATTTTAAATACAACAATACCTCTAGATTTAAATACAACAATACCTCTAGATTAAATACAACAATACCTCTAGATTGTAAAATAGAACGATACCTCTAGATCCAAACTCTAAAACTCGAACAACTTGTGATGCGAACACAATTTTTAGATAGTTTCGCTCCATAATCCGAACTTGATTTGAAATTCGAAAGCTTAAGCATAATTTTGGTGTATTTTATATTTAAATATCCTACGTTTGACAGTATTTACTGAAAAAAGAAACCAAGTTTGTGGGGATCCAAGTACAGATTAACCAATTTTTTTATGACTTACATAGAGAGAAAACTATGCAGTAGTAAAACCCAATATTTTCTAAAACTTTCAAAATAAACACAAGAACCCAAGATGGTCCTAAAAAAAACTAAAATATAGGGGGGAAAACAAGCATTGACAGTCTTGGTCTTAACATCACTATGGACCCCACTGACAAACCAGTGTACTGGGGACCCTAAAAACACCAAATAAAAAAATTAGAAGTAAATTTCAATTAGCTTGGGGCCCCTTCCGTTTACAGTCAAAGTACGCCGCTGGTTACCGCTCATCAATTTGTTTCTTTCACCCCAGCGACCCACTGTGTCAACACCACCACGGGAGACATTCTCTTCATTTTTGACTCCTCGTCCAGCATCGGTTACCATGACTACGAGACACAGCTGACATTCGCCGCCAACGTCAGCGACACTTTCTCCATTGGACCCCAACTGGCACAGTTTAGTGTCATAGTGTTCTCCGTTTTAGCGCAAAGTATGTTTCCTTTTGATCGTAACCACGACCACAATGCATTGCGAGCGGTAAGTATAGAAATATTGTTCTATATTAAAAAAAAAATAAATTGTCATAGACGGAACTGCCCCACTTGTTTACTTTGCTAGACGCTCGATACCGTACAGCGATAGAAAATGCGTGAAGTACAATGGCATCCCCCGAGACCGGGGCACATTGCACCTGGCCGGCGTGATTGGATTAAGGCCTTAACATTAGTAGTTCTACCCGCCCTGATTTAAATAAAAGGGGCAATTAAAATTAAAATTAATCCAGTATAATTTTTGGTTACATAGAACTTATATTATTTTATTTAAAAAAAATTGTAGTAAATTTTTCTAGACATATTTACCAAAATAAAATGATTTTTTAAGCCATAAACTATATAAAAAGCATTTAAACTAACTAAAACCATTTTCGGAATTCGGGAAATGACAGAGAGATTTATTGATCCATTTTCTGTGGTCATTTTCTCCAAAGATGGCTTCTAATTGCCTTTTGGTAATGATCTGGGGTGATCTAACAATAAAATAGTGTTGGCCGAAAGGCTGGCACAAACCTACCTGCCGTTGGTAGAAGTGGTGGGTGCTTGCTCAAACTCGCCACCAAGAACACCCAGCCTTTTTTTTTTTGGCAGCTTGGTCAGGGATACCCTGCTTGGCTAGCCAGTTGGGAGGGGGTTACTCAAATACCATGCCTGTATGGTAGCAGGCTTATCGTGCGACCTTGATTTAAAAAAAACCAACTAACAACTTATCAAACTTTAAGACCAATATTGTTGTAGCAAGACGTTGTATAAATCAAGACATCGTGGATTTATTTAAGAGTCATCAACGAAACAGCATTTATAAATATAAATTTGATAATGTGAAGATTAAAAAAAAAACGACAACAACAGCGAGAAGAAAACCAACAATACCAGCTCTATAGAAAAGTTCCGGATTGTCTCCCCTTTTCATATTTCCATGCTAGAGTTTCTTCCCCGGTCAATTTTCTTTTTCTCATTCTGTATATCTGGGAATCGCCTCTTCTCGGGAAGTCCTATAAAACTTGTAAATTAATTTTAGCTACTTATGTCTCCAGTAACTAAGTTACTGGTGACAGTGATTCTATAGTGATTAGGTTATAACCCCGATAGGCGTGGCGACGGAAAATTTATCGCAACGGACGCGCACCGTGATCCCCGATTCGGGAGAAGCTTCATAAAGCCACAATTTATATGGCAGTTGCACTCTTTTTTTTTTATATCAGTCTCTTCTATGGCCCAAAATTCACTTGAGAAATTCCATTTACTTATTACAAAGAATTCGTAATGAAGCCATCTCTTTATCATTCACTTTTAAAGATTACACTGCATGTTTTTTTCTATATAACCACTGCCGAACCCAGGGATTTGGTGGCCGTGCATGTTTACCTGATGTTCTCAGCCCGGTGCAGCGCGTACCCTTACACAATTCTTCCCGCACCCCCTAGTGTACGTGCACTACACGTTGAGAAACACTGCTATAAACCCCTAAGCTTCACTGCCAACTTATCTTATTGTAAAAAAAAAAGCTTTGCAACAGTTCTTTCTAAATGTCTTCTTGCTGCTAAATATCGTTTTTTTTTACGTCTGTTAAGGCCATTCTGAGTTCCTCCTACATTGGGTCAACCACGAATACCTACGAGGCGCTGGACCTCGCCCGTACACTCTCCTTCACGGCGGGAAACGGTGCTCGCCCACAGATACCTCACGTGGCCGTAGTCATGACGGATGGCCAGTCCAGCGACCACGACAGGACCAGAGTCGCCGCGGCGAACCTGAGGGCGTCCAACGTGACCATCATATCTATAGGGATCGGTAACTTTAGCCAACAGGAGTTGCAGGACATTGCTAGTGGACCAAAGAATGTCATGCAAATTGACAGCTACTCGCTGCTGCACACATTGCAGGATGATATCTCTATATTAGTCTGTGGCACAGGTACGTAGTCAATCTACAAGTACAACATACATAAACACGTTGTTGAGATCGACCCCCCCCCCACACCACAGTGCCCCATATTATGTTCCTTCCATCCACACTCCCTAAAGGGCTGTGGTCAGCATATTGCAGTTTAAAGTGACCGAGATCAAAGCCCTCCTGGACTCAGGTAAAACCTCGGAGTCGGGCTTTGATGTCCAAAAACGCCCCTTCCCCTATTCTCCACCCACCGGATTCGGAGGACCAGAAGTCGATCAAAACGAACGGGCAGTTTTAAAGTTAGTTTTGTTAGTGTTGGATTAGAGTTTTGTGTGAGATAGTCGTGCAGTCACGAGTAGTTTAAATAAAGTTCAGTTATTTTTACACTTTACATTAATAAGTGTTGGTTTATCTGTTTATATGAGTGTTTTTTTGGAAATCCAGCAATAATTTAACGAATATATTAAAAGAACCCGCAACACACGTGCTTATATGTAGATGTAATCTGTAGTCTTGTTTGTAATTATTGTTTCCTACAGCTATGTACAGCTCTGTCTCTTTATACTCATCGGGGACTATAGAGGGATGCTATTGAATGGCTAGTCTATGACTTGTCTCCTATAGATACAATGTCCATTTTGATAATAACAGAGAAATAAGCGTCACTTATTTCTATTGTATCGTGTTTTGTTTTACTAGTAAAATACATCGGCTTAAAAATGGGACTAGATATACAGTAACCAGACTAGACTGTTTACCTGGGACTTAAATTTTCCGAATTGCATCATATGTCCCGGCATCCCAGAATGGTAGGGAAATTCCCTGACACGTCCCATATTCTGACAAACTTCGTACATTTTCGTACTACTGTTCTGATTCCAGTCATAATTTTTCTATAATAATGTAAGACTATTAAACATTCATAGTTTATGTGTGATATTCTTAGCTTTATAAAAATAACTAGTATTAATTAAAAGTATAAATTTATAAAAAGTGGACAAAGGTATAGTTTATTGTTAAGTGAAGCGAGTGAAAGCCCTTATAGTTATAGAATCAAAAAGTTATTTTTCAACTTGACTCTTTTTACATTTTTGGACTGCTGCTCGCGAAAACAGTTAAATTACTTTGGACGCCCCTGCTTGTTCATCTTTTTCTATAAACTATTCAATAGAATTCAAATATGTTTCATTTCTGACTCAATGTAAAATATGTTTCACATTTGACTCCATGTAAAATATGTTTCAGTTATCACTAAATGTAAAATATGTTTCAATTCTGACTCAATGTAAAAAAAAATATGTTTCAGTTCTGACTCTGAAACTATTAGTTTATTACTCACAAAACACTTCTTGTATTTTTGCAGTAAATGGTGTCCTCCAGTAAGATAACAGTCTCTACTTTTTTTTTACTTACTTACAGACCCTTCTTGGCCAAGGTTGACCTCGAAAAAAAAATCTGGTCAACATCCTTGATACATTCTGTCACCAAAACCATATCCAAAGTAGCCATTGACTAATCATCTACCAACCCAGCTTACTAAGCAACACCATTTTTTTTTATAAATGTCACCCCGTTATAAAGTTAAACTATACTAAATTACTTATAATATACTCCATTTAATCTGTTTTAACGAACAGAGTTTGGAGATCCACTTGAAACTAAATATTTTGAAGTTGTATTGTTGTCATGTCATAAAGTACAATTTTCAAATGGCGCCCCACCCACGCATTAATTCTCTGGCATTGATTTTCTGTTGCAGTTCTGAGTCCCGCATGCTCTATAAAAATGGATCTGATATTTCTCCTGGATTCTTCTAGCAGTATTGGGTATACCAACTTCCAGGAACAGTTAAAGTTTGCTGCAGACATCACACAAAAATTTAAAGTTGGTTCCGACGAGGTTCGGTTCGCTGCGGTCACATATGGGTCAGAGGTCAATGTTTTATTTCATCTGGACACATACAACGAACATAACCGAATTTATCAGGTCAGCATTTTTAATGGCATATATTGACATAGTTTTATACAAAGTTCTTCTCTACGTATGTTGTTGAATCGAGGCATACATTTTAATACTACCAGAATATTTATTACCATTTTAATACTACCAGAACATTTATTACCATTTTAACTAATCATCCCGCGGCGTAAAATACGCCGCCTTATCAATCAATATAACTACTGTAATTTAATTTTTAAATAAGCAATCAAACAATATAACAGGCTGACATCTTCGGAGAAAATATATGAAATGGAAAGTTGAACTTTGACCTAACCCGAGCGAAACAACGCGAGGTGTCGTCTGTGACGTATTCGGGAATTCCACAATTTATAAATAGTCCTGCGTCTTGAAGTTGTGTTATATATGTATATATATATATATATATATATATATATATATATATATATATATATATATATATATATACTACCACAACATTTATTACCATTTATTTTAAGAGCTCATAACAGTTAAGCAACTGTGCGGATACAATTTTTTTTACAATTTTTTACAATGCCTTATAGCTAGAAATACAAAGCTTGTCATGAATCAATATTATCAGAGATTCCACGAATTCGCACTGTCAGGCGGCCCTTTTGTATGTTTGCCTATCCCTAAGAAAGTCTCTGGTTGATAATACCAATTAAATTATCTTTTAACATCTTAGCTTCATGTGAGCGTATAGTAAACAAACCAAGAACTACTGAGGCAAAAGATTTCTTTCAGCAAAGAAGATGTGTTCTTAGTTGTTCACTAAATGATGTCATATTTTTGCCCTTCCAGCATATTACTAATGCCACTTACCTGTCCAGCAGCACCAACACAGCAGAGGCCCTAAGGTACGTCACTGATTACGACATGTTTGGTGCCACCCACAAAGGTCGAAGTGATGCTAAGAAAGTTATTGTTGTGATGACAGACGGCCAGTCGGATCATCCTGTAGCCAGTAAGTTGTATCCAAAGTTAAAAAAAAAAATATTCACAGATTTTTAGGTTCATCCACAGCTGGTAAGTTGTATCTATTGAAAATGTTTTATCCATAGAAAAGTAAGTTGTATCCATTGAACGTATGCTGTTTCCATAAAACGTATGTTGTATCCACCACTGTTATAATCTATATCTCTAAGTCGTTCCAAATCCATGACACCTGTCAATCAAAATGTCAAAGCATCAACAGATGTTAACTGATTGTATAATTCAGTTTTTAGAAATTAGAATATTTTTTCTGATCAATTTCTTACCAACTTAAAGCTGAAGTATCAACATTTGTGTCAAAATTAACACATGTACGAGATGCGTTAAAGTGTTATCGTATATTTTTTATGCAAAATTGGGGGTGGGGGTGCTGTTTTGGGGGGGGGGGGCTGTGAGGAGAGTTTTATATAAGAAAAAATTGGAACGCGATGATAAAGAAGTATATTTTATAATAGAATTTAATTTTTAGAATAAATTTGGCCCCCTTTAGCCCCCCCCCCGGCTACGGCATTGCAGCAGTATATATATATATATATATATATATATATATATATATATATATACACACACACACAGAAAAGAAGACTGTGAGATAGTCATGTCATGCTACTTGTCATGGATTGATTCGTAACTTTTATTTGCAGCCGCATCGCAGGCCAAGTACCTGAGAGAAAGAGGTATCACAATTCTGACCGTCGGTGTTGGGTCATTGCTGGACGTGGATGAACTGATCAGTTTGTCCGATAATAGAAATAATATATTCTGCGCTGAGAGCTATGACGTCATACATAAACTGAATGACATACTTATAGATCAAAGCTGTTTGGGTAAGTGTTGATTATATGTTCAGACCAATGATGACAATAGCAACATGTTATGAAACGAGTGTAAATAGATACGGTCAGATCCGTCAATTTAGGTAGGAAAAGTAGAGTGCTGCAAAAGGTCCCTGATGCCAACCAGTACAATGGCTAAAAAAAAATCTTAATGTTAGAAGATCCGAAGTTATGTTTATAGAGCCTCCAATGATCTGGAGGTCTTTTTTCAAGGGCCCCATAAACATCTTAATAATGGCTGTGTATACAAACCTACCAATTTATATACCTACCCATCAGTCTACCAACATCTGTACTGGCCTAACTGGCATTGGCGACAAAATAGGGTTTGTGAGGAACGCGGCGAGGACCACGAAACACAAGGCGACAGGGGAAATATATAATGAACCAGCTGTACCCTCGAAAACCTTTGCATAGATTTATATCCCCTTAGGTTTGATCGGTAGGCTAGGTTATATTTGGTATCGACAGATCCGATTTTTTCATGATTTTATTACAGTTTAAAGATTCAATATAATGTAGAAATACAAACAAAAAAAAAAGACATATGAAATGGAATTATTTCACATTTTGGCCTTTGGGGTTAAAAGCCGCAGAAACTTTTCAAAACTGTAGATTTAAAAAAAAAAAAAAAATATCGAATCGAGAAGTCGACAAAACGCCTATTTGAATCCTTGATTTCTACTTTCGATATAACGCTGAAGCGATACCGCTATTGTTATATTAGATTCTTTTTGAAGAGTGCTCCCCATTTTGTGGCCTACACAGATTTACCAACACATCAGCACATACATACACAAACATACAAACATACACACATACAAACATACACACACATACATACACACACATACACACACATACACATACATACACACACATACACACAAACACACACATACAACACACATACATGGGCGTATTCAGGGAGGGGCAAGGGTGGCATTCGTCCTCCCCCCCCCAACTTTTGGAAAAATGTCATAAAGTTGTTACAATAAAACTAAACTAAATATCCTGAAAGTTGTTTTTTTTACATTGAACAACATGTACATATATGTTAAACATAAAAAAGAATTATATCTGCGAGTATAACTTATTACATTATTGTCATTTTTAAAATAATGGTTTCAGTGTCGAACAATTACTATACTAATACAATAAAGTATAAAATTATAAATTACACTGATAAGCAATAATATTGTAATTTAATTTTAAACTATTTATTCTGGAACAAATATTGTAAATGTCTTGGTATTTGTCCAAATCGATTGATAACATTTTCTTTAATTGTTTCCTTGTTTTGAGATATTCTTTTTCTGTGGATGCTCGTCTTAGAATGCTAAATGATCTATTGATTGTGCATGTTGTTACTGGAAAAGTCAATGCTGTCAAAAAAGTCATTTTAATCTTAGGAAAGAAAATTGATTTCGTCTAAAACCTCACATAGAGTCATTGTTTCTTTTTTTCCCTTTTACTAGTTTTACATTGCCTTATATCATACAGGGTTTTACTCTCCTCGATTAAATTGTCAAATACGTAATATTCAGCGATAGCCCCGGCTTGATCACTTAAATGCGAGTCTTTCTAGTTTTGTTATCAAAAAGGGATGCAAAACTAAAAGGGAAAATGCTGGTTTATTTTCTACACAAAAACGAGTTTCGAGTTAATAGAATCAAGGTAGGGTGTAAAAACAGTTATTCTAAAATAATCCTCAGGCAAATCAACATTTGCATTTTCCCTGTTCATTTATCTTCCAGCTTTTCGTGCAGGTTGAATGTCTACACCATTGTCATCTACATTCTACAACACCTTTTGTAACTAAAAATTTCCGTATACCTCTCATCACAATTCTGTCGATCAACAGCTAATGTAGTCAACAATTCTTCATTGTATTTTTGTATTGCAAGTAAATCTAAATGCACTGACTGTAATTTTTGGGTCACAGCTTCTAGCTTTGATGAATATTTTTGTATAATAACTAAACAAACAACAATTGTACCTCTAACAGCACAAAGTAACTAATGTGCAACTTTCTTACTTTTTCCAGATTGTTCTAAATATTCCAGTTGTTTAAAAATTTCTGTCACATTTTCAGCGAAAATCCGCAAGCTTTTATATTTATGTTTCAATTTGTTTAACTTAGCAAAGGAACATTTGGAATTGGTTTTCTTCGCTGATTTTCTCAGAAAAACACTATAATTGACTTAATTTTTCTTATTGTGTTTCGTACAGCATTCACATTATTGAAATCGTTCACTACAAGTTTTAGTTTATGTGAACTTCTTCTTCCTTTGGCTCTACAGCCCATTTAGGGCCCTGGCCTGCCATACTACACTTCTCCACTTTTCCCGATCCATGGTCTTCTTCCTCCACTCTCTCACTCCTATGGCTTTAAGGTCTTTCTCCACTTCCTCCAACCATCTGCTTCTTGGCCTGCCTTTAGGCCTTTTCTCATTAGGTGTTGTCTTATAAATCGTTTTTGGACCTCTGTTGTTTTCCATTCTTTCTATGTGCACTACCCACCTTAATCTATTCATTTTAATTTCAGCTGTTATATTTGGTTCTTCATACAGTTCGTACAGCTCTGAATTGGTTCTACTTCTCCACTCGTTATTGTCCTTTACTGGCCCATATATTTTCCTAAATATTTTCCTTTCCCAAGTGTTTAGCATATTTTCTGCTTGTTTGCTGATGGTCCATGTTTCGCTACCATATGTTACTGCTGGCCGGATCATTGTCTTGTATATGTTTTTTTTTTAATTTTTCTGGAGATCAGTCTGTTTTTCAGTATTTTATGCAGTGTATAATATATTCTGTTCCCTACTTCTATTCTGTTTTTTATCTCTATCATTATATCGTTTTTCTCACTTATGGTTGATCCCAGGTATTTAAAGTTTTCTACTCTTTCAAATGCTCTATCACTGATTTTGAAAAAAATTTCTCTTCCTTCTTTTTCATTTCTTTGTAACAGCATATATTGAGTCTTTGTTTCGTTTACTGTTAAACCTGCTTTCTGAGCTGCTGTTTCTAATTCTATGTATGCTTTTGCTATATCCTTGCTTTGTTTTCCTATCAATGTTATGTCATCAGCATATGCAAGGTATTGGATGGGTTCTGTAAATATTGTTCCTGTTTTCATAGACTTTGTTTTTTCACTTCTGAGGTAGTGTGTTATAGTTCCTCGCTTATCCAACTGTACGTTTCTTATGACTTTTTCTAGGGTTAAGTTGAAAAGTATGCACGAAAGGGAGTCTCCTTGTCTAAGTCCTTGGTTTACTTTAAATTCTCTTGAGCTTTCCCCTTGGATTTTCACTTTGCTTCTTGAGTTGTTTAATGTCATACGTACTAGTCTAATGAGCTTGTTGGGGATACACAACTCCTGCAATGTTTTGTAAAGATAATTTCTATTGATGCTGTCATATGCCATCTTGAAATCTATGTACAGCTGATGTAGGTTTATATTATGCTCATAACATTTTTCTAGAGTGTTTCGAAGGGAAAAGATGTGGTCTGTGGTTGCTCTGCTAGGCCTGAAACCACATTGATAGTCACCTAATACTGTTTCACTGAAATTCCCTATTCTGCAGGCTATTATTTTTGTTAGTATTTTATAAACAGTGTTGAGAAGTGAGATTCCTCTGTAGTTGTTGCAGTTAAGTTTCGAACCTTTCTTGTGTAGCGGAACTATTAAGGCTGTTTCCCATTCTGTTGGCATTATCTCTTCTTTCCATATTTTATTGACCATCCTGTGTATTTCTAAGTGTGGTGTGCGTCCTCCATATTTGAGTAACTCAGCATTTATGTTATCTTCTCCTGGTGCTTTATTGTTTTTGGTCTTTTTAATAATATTATTTATTTCTTCTATGGTTGGTTCTTCTATTTCTGCCCCATCGTCCTCTGCAATGTTTGGTACATCATTTTCGCTGTCAGTTTTAATGTTCAGCATTTCTTCAAAATATTCCGCCCACCTTTCTAGAACCATTTCATTTTCTATAAGCAGGTCGCCTGATTTGTTAAGACATAAACATAAGTTTATGTGAACTGCAACGTACAAATGCTTCTTTTGGGACTTTTTTTTTTGAATTATTGCTTGGACTCCTCCTTCTTTACTTGCCATTGTAGAACATCCGTCTTATCCTTGACCAACAGGATTTGTCATATCTAATCCAAATTCTAATGAATTTGTAATGAAGGTTTCCTTTGACAAATCTAGCACCAAGTGACATCTGCTAAATGCCTGAAATTATGTTGTCTCGTCGGCACGTAAGTATAGAAATTGCAACTGAATTATTTGCTTCACGAACAATGTCTTCACACAAGAGAGACCCACAAACATCGATCATAGTGTTTTTTGTAGTTGCCGAGATATACATAGAACTACAAGAACCAATTGACAAATGATTACCTAGAACTTCATCTCCAGATTCCACACGAAACTCTAACAGGTTGTAAAAATTACCATGATGTGAATCTTTTCCACGAAGTGCCAAATCATACATGCCAAAGAAGGATTGTAGAAATGGTGGGACCTAGTTTGTTGCAATTTTCTTGAATTTGTCTTCTTAATGATAAGTTCAACTGCTCATCTATAGAAACTGCTTTGGCTTCCAATAATGCAACAAAATAGCTTGCATCCTTAATAAGAGCCTTTGTGCCAAGCGCTTTAAATCCTTAAATTTTGTGCATGGTTTGATGACAAAGGCCCCCTGAACTCCTGGAATTACGTTTTGTGGAAACAACACGCAAAATTTGCAAAAGGCATCTTTTAACAACCCACGATGAATAGTCTAATAACCAAGCATATCTAAAATATCTGTTTCCACCACTGTCAGCACTAAAAATGATATTTTTATCAGGGGGTCCAACACTCAATGATCAGCAACAATTTCAACTAATTTTTAATGGTCGTTTGTCAAGACATACCTTCCAATATCCAATTTAGGAAATAAAGAAGTGACAGCGACAATCAAATAAGAAATAGTTTCTTCAGTTGTGTCTGGCTGTTGAACTTGTACTGTTGTTCTCAATGCATATGATAATTCAAATGCTGCAGATGTCCTAAAATCTTCTAATAACGGCTTCTCGGAATCCCTTGATTACTCTACTTTTCGTTTTATTGAGCCTGTACAATTTTTTTCTAATATCCATCTTTTCATATTAATTTAGGATACATTTAAAAATTCACTCAGTGGCAGACGATTATAAACTAAGAAGAGTTGCCAGATTTAAAAATAAACCTGAATGCCAAAATAGTTTTCGAAGGACGAATCAAGCTACAGAAGGCCAAATTAAACAAGAAAAATTAAAATCGGAACATGCTTGTGCTTGTAGTCAAAATGTTTGAATTTTGAAATACATTTATTTATGCCAATATAAATAATTAATGTTATACTTAACTTGGATTTATTTGAGAAATAAACCTATACGGCATTGTCAGTTAAAAAAAAAAACGTGTTTTTTTGCCCCTACCCCGTGGAAAAATTCCTAGCGACGCCCATGCACACATACACACTCATATACACACACATATACACACATACACACACACATACACACACACATACACACACACATATACTAATAGATAACATACCTTATTAATTATTTTTACCTTCTAATTAGTCCACAGATCTACCAATCTATTGTTCATGTTACTGAAAAATTTGTGTCTATCTATTTATTCAAAGCTCACTTTTTTTTTACTATTTTTAAACCATTGTTTTTCTTACTATTTTAGCGGTAACTGGTAACATCTCTACTGGCTCCACTGGATCTGTTGGTAAGAAAAAAATAGTTGACTTAGTAAAATTTGGGACGAATTTCTATTCCATTTTACAAATGTTCTCATTTACATTTTATAAAAAGATGAATACGAAAGTTTATTTAGCGTGTTTAACTTACATATATTTCTTTTTTAAATTCAATATTAGGTCAGTTATTCACCAATGGCTACTAAAATAAATGTAATAGTTTTCTTAAACGTCTACCAGATCTGTGGGATCTCTGCAGGCAACAGAACTGGGCCAACGGCATCCACGCGAATCCGTTTGACTGCAATTCGTTCATCGAGTGCACGTTCTTACGGACCAACGTTATGCCGTGCCCATCCGGCCTGGTGTTTGACCCGGTAAAGACAACATGCACCTATCCGCACGACGCCGTCTCCTGCAAAGACTACAACGACTACGTACCGATAATTGGCAAACGTTCCACGAGCAAACGTAACACGGTCAATTTCGGTAAGTGTTGAACTCTTTATTCGAGTTGCATACATTTTTAGAGCATTTTCGAAAAAAAAAAATGCTCTATTGTCCCCGTTTTGTCTGTCTGTCTGTCTGTCTGTCCGTCATCACCCCAGATCTCAGCAACCATAAGTCCTAGACCCATGATGTATATACCATTTTGAAGGTCTTGGCCTGCCATGTGTGCATCAAAAGTCAATTTCGCGATCTGACCTCTGAGGGGTGGGCTTCAGTGTTTTTACCGTTTTTTACTATATAAGCTTATATTAATAATTATGTCATTTTCATGGCCCCATTCTACACCTTATACGTTCAATAACCCATTCATTTGGTGCGAAATACTACGATTGACGTCACACGTGCTCAGAGGTATATCTTTTCGGAAAGTTGTCTAAAATTGGTGCCAAATTCCGTTTCTGTGTACTATATTTAGCACCAGTAATTTCCCTTGATTTAGACAAGATTGTGATCTATTCGCCATACATATTTAATTTTATTTATTAAGAAACTCATCAAATGAAATAGTAAGCTTGGGTTCTAAGTTTAATTGAAAGTATCAGAGCTATGCAACAATTGATGGATTTTTCGAACGATTAAATGACTACAATTTCGAATGTTTTCAATTATGAGTCCTATTTCAGTGACCACAAACCACTTGTAGTAAGATTTAAGATAAATATTCACTGAAAGCTAACATACGTATTGTCACATATAACGAAAATGCGGCAACACGTCCTGTGTCCTGAATGGAACAGGCTTAATTTACTTGCTTTTCCTTTTGTGAGTCTATGTAAAATATCGTTCACTAGAAAATGATTTTTAATAATTCTGTATACAATTCCAGCAGGCATTGTGGAGGCTGGGGAAGTCGGCACACAGGTCCGTAGCGTTAGGGGGCCCCCTCTGCTTATCTGCTCTACATTTATTTCCTGCCCCCCCATTGGCCTGGTCCATGCTATAGAATGTCTGGCGTCTGCTGTAGAATTTTCACGCTACGGGGCTGTCGGCACAGTGCTCGGCCTAAAAAAGCCCTAGAGCCACATAAAAACCTATTGCCCCGTGAAGCCCATTGGGGGGGGTCTTATGAAGCCCACGGGGCACAAGAAACTCACAACATTCACATTTGTTTAATTAGGATGATATTTAACAGTAAAATGTTTAACTAATTATAAAGATGTGGATGGGGGGAGAGGGGTCACACGCCTTCGTTATCCCGGGGCCCAGAATATTTCGCTGCCGCCCCACCTATCAATGTAATAGAATATGCTTCTTTATTTAAAGCAAACTCAAACTATAGCCAAGAGATTCAACTGCAGTGCTCAGTATTTATTTCTAAGTAGCCCGAACACAATTTTAATTATATAGAAGCTATCAATCTTAGCAACCTATACTCTACCTATGGTCGGTGGATCCCCGGTTAAGCTGAACTAATTCGTCCCTTTTAACGTCAAATATTAATAAGACAGCAAAGAAACAATCCAATGACATCTTCTTTTTTTTTCGTTCACAATGGTGTGCCCCGGATGATTGCCATTGCAACCTATATGTTGACATAATGCGTGGAAATTGACTTTCTACAGATACATGCAACCATTTGATAAGTGGCATCAATGTAAACCCTGGAGGTGTCCAATTCACGACACCTCATTATGTGGCCACAAACCAGCCAGTCTACGGTATGTAACACACAACTATCATCACATTATTTTACATATTTATTAGCATTGGCTTTGGTAGCAGGCGGTAAGTAAATAATTTAGAATGGTCGAACTGTAGTAGCGACTGACTAATATCTAAAGTGGCGTCGAAATGGGGGGGAGGGCTCTTAGCGCAAGGGATGGGGAGAAAGACCACAGAATAAGACGCCCCCCCCCAAGGAGAAATCTTCCTTTATTCCCTTCTCCTAGGAGGGCCCCGCTTCAAAAACATTTTGTGGGAGAGCCCCCCCCCCCCCAGGTTTTTTAAACGACGCCTCTGGATATATTGCATCCTTTTTAATAGAATTTGTAGCAGTAAATATATGATTCAATAAAGTCAATGGTTTAAAATATGGCCTAGATTGAATTAAATAATGTTCTTAAACAAAGAAGAAAGACCATACAATGTTAACATACTTGGTCATTATTTCAAGTATTCCTTAGATTCTGTGCTAAATATGTTCTGTGTTTAACATTAATCTTCATCATATTCGTCAGTGAAAAGCATGTTCTGTCTTTAACCATACGGAATTCTATAAATACGTCTAGTGTATGTTCTGTCTTCAATCTAGCTGAATTCTATAAATACGTCTAGTGAATATTCTGTCTTCAGCCTAAC